>JBBBDQ010013416.1:0-25374 GCA_037127315.1 Ascarosepion bandense
TCATCTTGTTTTACTGAAATTACAAGGTTATTCATATTGTTTAGGTTTGTTGTCGGTCTAGAAACAGTGATTGAAACACGATTGGACGACTAGCCGTCAAAATCATCTTGTTTTACTGAAATTACAAGGGAGTTATTCATATTGTTTAGGTTTATTTTGTCGGTCTAGAAGCCGTGATTGAAACACGATTGGACGACTAGCCGTCAAAATCATCTTGTTTTACTGAAATTACAAGGTTATTCATATTGTTAAGGTTTGTTGTCGGTGTAGAAGACGTGATTGAAACACGATTGAATGACAGCCGTCAAAATCATCTTGTTTTACTGAAATTACAAGGTTATTCATATTGTTTAGGTTTGTTGTCGGTCTGAAAGCCGTAGATTGAAACACGTTGGACATTAGCCGTCAAAATCCCGTATCTTGTTTTACTGAAATTACAAGGTTATTCATATTGTTTAGGTTTGTTGTAGGTCTAGAAGCCGTGATTGAAACTTTGATTGGACGACTAGCCGTCAAAATCATCTTGTTTTACTGAAATTACAAGGTTATTCATATTGTTTAGGTTTGTTGTCGGCTGAGAAGCCGTGATTGAAACACGATTGGACGACTAGCCGTCAAAATCATCTTGTTTTACTGAAATTACAAGGTTATTCATATTGTTTAGGTTTGTTGTCGGTCTAGAAGCCGTGATTAAATCACGATTGGACGACTAGCCGTGAAAATCATCTTGTTTTACTGAAATTACAAGGTTATTCATATTGTTTAGGTTTGTTGTCGGTCTAGAAGCCGTGATTGAAACACGATTGGACGACTAGCCGTCAAAATCATCTTGTTTTACTGAAATTACAAGGTTATTCATATTGTTTAGGTTTGTTGTCGGTCTAGAAGCCGTGATTGAAACACGATTGGAGGACTGGCCGTCAAAATCAACTTGTTTTACTGAAATTACAAGGTTATTCATATTGTTTAGGTTTGTTGTCGGTCTAGAAGACGTGATTGAAACACGATTGGACGACTAGCCGTCAAAATCATCTTGTTTTACTGAAATTACAAGGTTATTCATATTGTTTAGGTTGTTGACGGTCTAGAAGCCGTGATTGAAACACGATTGGACGATAGCCGTCGCAATCTGTCTTGTTTTACTGAAATTACAGGATATTCATATTGTTTAGGTTTGTTGTCGGTCTAGAAGCCGTGATTGAAACACGATTGGACGACTAGCCGTCAAAATCATCTTGTTTTACTGAAATTACAAGGTTATTCATATTGTTTAGGTTTGTTGTCGGTCTAGAAGCCGTGATTGTAACACGATTGGACGACTGGCGTCAAAATCGTCTTGTTTTACTGAAATTACAAGGTTATTCTTATTGTTTAGGTTTGTTGTCGGTCTAGAAGCCGTGATTGAAACACGATTCTGGACGACTAGCCGTCAAAATCATCTTCTTTTACTGGCGGCCACAAGGTTATTCATATTGTTTAGGTTTGTTGTCGGTCTAGAAGCCGTGATTGAAACACGATTGGACGACTAGCCGTCAAAATCATCTTGTTTTACTAGAAATTACAAGGTTATTCATATTGTTTATGTTTGTCGTCGGTCTAGAAGCCGTGATTGAAACACGATTGGACGACTAGGCGTCAAAATCATCTTGTTTTACTGAAATTACAATGTTATTCATATTGTTTAGGTTTGTTGTCGGTCTAGAAGCCGTGATTGAAACACGATTGGACGACTAGCCGTGAAAATCATCTTGTTTTACTGAAATTACAAGGTTATTCATATTGTTTAGGTTTGTTGTCAAGTCTAGAAGCCATAGTTGAAAACACGATTGGACTGACTAGCCGTCAAAATCATCTTGTTTTACTGAAATTACAAGGTTATTCATATTGTTTAGGTTTGTTGTCGGCCTAGAAGCCGTGATTGAAACACGATTGGACGACTAGCCGTGAAAAATCATCTTGTTTTACTGAAATTACAAGGTTATTCATATTGTTTAGGTTTGTTGTCGGTCTAGAAGCCGTGATTGAAACACGATTGGACGTTACACTTCATCAAAATCATCTTGTTTTACTGAAATTACAAGGTTATTCATATTGTTTATGTTTGTCGTCGGTCTAGAAGCCGTGATTGAAACACGATTGGACGACTAGGCGTCAAAATCATCTTGTTTTACTGAAATTGCAATGTTATTCCTTATTGTTTAGGTTTGTTGTCGGTCTAGAAGCCGTGATTGAAACACGATTGGACGACTAGCCGTGAAAAATCATCTTGTTTTACTGAAATTACAAGGTTATTCATATTGTTTAGGTTTGTTGTCAATTCTAGAAGCCATGATTGAAACACGATTGGACGACTAGCCGTCAAAATCATCTTGTTTTACTGAAATTACAAGGTTATTCATATTGTTTAGGTTTGTTGTCGGCCTAGAAGCCGTGATTGAAACACGATTGGACGACTAGCCGTGAAAAATCATCTTGTTTTACTGAAATTACAAGGTTATTCATATTGTTTAGGTTTGTTGTCGGTCTAGAAGCCATGATTGAAACACGATTGGACGACTAGCCGTCAAAATCATCTTGTTTTACTGAAATTACAAGGTTATTCATATTGTTTACGTTTGTTGACGGTCTAGAAGCCGTGATTGAAACAGGATTGGACGACTAGCCGTCATAATCATCTTGTTTTACTGAAATTACAAGGATATTCATATTGTTTAGGTTTGTTGTCGGTCTAGAAGCCGTGATTGAAACACGATTGGACGACTAGCCGTCAAAATCATCTTGTTTTACTGAAATTACAAGGTTATTCATATTGTTTAGGTTTGTTGACGGTCTAGAAGCCGTGATTGAAACACGATTGGACGACTAGCCGTCATAATCATCTTGTTTTACTGAAATTACAAGGATATTCATATTGTTTAGGTTTGTTGTCGGTCTAGAAGCCGTGATTGAAACACGATTGGACGACTAGCCGTCAAAATCATCTTGTTTTACTGAAATTACAAGGTTATTCATATTGTTTAGGTTTGTTGTCGGTCTAGAAGCCGTGATTGTAACACGATTGGACGACTAGCCGTCAAAAATCGTCTTGTTTTACTGAAATTACAAGGTTATTCATATTGTTTAGGTTTGTTGTCGGTCTAGAAGCCGTGATTGAAACACGATTGGACGACTAGCCGTCAAAATCATCTTCTTTTACTGAAATTACAAGGTTATTCATATTGTTTAGGTTTGTTGTCGGTCTAAGAAGCCGTGATTGAAACACGATTGGACGACTAGCCGTCAAAATCATCTTGTTTTACTGAAAGTACAAGGTTATTCATATTGTTTATGTTTGTCGTCGGTCTAGAAGCCGTGATTGAAACACGATTGGACGACTAGGCGTCAAAATCATCTTGTTTTACTGAAATTACAATGTTATTCATATTGTTTAGGTTTGTTGTCGGTCTAGAAGCCGTGATTGAAACACGATTGGACGACTAGCCGTGAAAATCATCTTGTTTTACTGAAATTACAATGTTATTCCTTATTGTTTAGGTTTGTTTGTCGGTCACAAGGCAAACTGATTGAAACACGATTGGACGACTAGCCGTGAAAATCATCTTGTTTTACTGAAATTACAAGGTTATTCATATTGTTTAGGTTTGTTGTCGGTCTAGAAGCCATGATTGAAACACGATTGGACGACTAGCCGTCAAAATCATCTTGTTTTACTGAAATTACAAGGTTATTCATATTGTTTAGGTTTGTTGTCGGCCTAGAAGCCGTGATTGAAACACGATTGGACGACTAGCCGTCAAAATCATCTTGTTTTACTGAAATTACAAGGTTATTCATATTGTTTATGTTTGTCGTCGGTCTAGAAGCCGTGATTGAAACACGATTGGACGACTAGGCGTCAAAATCATCTTGTTTTACTGAAATTACAATGTTATTCATATTGTTTAGGTTTGTTGTCGGTCACAAGCCGTGATTGAAACACGATTGGACGACTAGCCGTGAAAATCATCTTGTTTTACTGAAATTACAAGGTTATTCATATTGTTTAGGTTTGTTGTCGGTCTAGAAGCCATGATTGAAACACGATTGGACGACTAGCCGTCCAAAATCATCTTGTTTTACTGAAATTACAAGGTTATTCATATTGTTTAGGTTTGTTGTCGGCCTAGAAGCCGTGATTGAAACACGATTGGACGACTAGCCGTGAAAAATCATCTTGTTTTACTGAAATTACAAGGTTATTCATATTGTTTAGGTTTGTTGTCGGTCTAGAAGCCGTGATTGAAACACGATTGGACGATAGCCGTCAAAATCATCTTGTTTTACTGAAATTACAAGGTTATTCATATTGTTTATGTTTGTCGTCGGTCTAGAAGCCGTGATTGAAACACGATTGGACGACTAGGCGTCAAAATCATCTTGTTTTTACTGAAATTACAATGTTATTCATATTGTTTAGGTTTGTTGTCGGTCTAGAAGCCGTGATTGAAACACGATTGGACGACTAGCCGTGAAAATCATCTTGTTTTACTGAAATTACAAGGTTATTCATATTGTTTAGGTTTGTTGTCGGTCTAGAAGCCATGATTGAAACACGATTGGACGACTAGCCGTCCAATCTCTTGTTTTACTGAAATTACAAGGTTATTCATATTGTTTAGGTTTGTTGTCTGACCTAGAAGCCGTGATTGAAACACGATTGGACGACTAGCCGTGAAAATCATCTTGTTTTACTGAAATTACAAGGTTATTCATATTGTTTAGGTTTGTTGTCGGTCTAGAAGCCATGATTGAAACACGATTGGACGACTAGCCGTCAAAATCATCTTGTTTTACTGAAATTACAAGGTTATTCATATTGTTTACGTTTGTTGACGGTCTAGAAGCCGTGATTGAAACAGGATTGGACGACTAGCCGTCATAATCATCTTGTTTTACTGAAATTACAAGGATATTCATATTGTTTAGGTTTGTTGTCGGTCTAGAAGCCGTGATTGAAACACGATTGGACGACTAGCCGTCAAAATCATCTTGTTTTACTGAAATTACAAAGGTTATTCATATTGTTTAGGTTTGTTGACGGTCTAGAAGCCGTGATTGAAACACGATTGGACGACTAGCCGTCATAATCATCTTCTTTTACTGAAATTACAAGGATATTCATATTGTTTAGGTTTGTTGTCGGTCTAGAAGCCAAGTTGAAACACGATTGGACGACTAGCCGTCAAAATCATCTTGTTTTACTGAAATTACAAGGTTATTCATATTGTTTAGGTTTGTTGTCGGTCTAGAAGCCGTGATTGTAACACGATTGGACGACTAGCCGTCAAAATCGTCTTGTTTTACTGAAATTACAAGGTTATTCATATTGTTTAGGTTTGTTGTCGGTCTAGAAGCCGTGATTGAAACACGATTGGACGACTAGCCGTCAAAATCATCTTCTTTTACTGAAATTACAAGGTTATTCATATTGTTTAGGTTTGTTGTCGGTCTAGAAGCCGTGATTGAAACGATTGGACGACTAGCCGTCAAAATCATCTTGTTTTACTAGAAATTACAAGGTTATTCATATTGTTTATGTTTGTCGTCGGTCTAGAAGCCGTGATTGAAACACGATTGGACGACTAGGCGTCAAAATCATCTTGTTTTACTGAAATTACAATGTTATTCATATTGTTTAGGTTTGTTGTCGGTCTAGAAGCCGTGATTGAAACACGATTGGACGACTAGCCGTGAAAATCATCTTGTTTTACTGAAAATTACAATGTTATTCATATTGTTTAGGTTTTGTTGTCGGTCTAGAAGCCGTGATTGAAACCTGATTGGACGACTAGCCGTGAAAATCATCTTGTTTTACTGAAATTACAAGGTTATTCATATTGTTTAGGTTTGTTGTCGGTCTAGAAGCCATGATTGAAACACGATTGGACGACCTGGCCGTCAAAATCATCTTGTTTTACTGAAATTACAAGGTTATTCATATTGTTTAGGTTTGTTGTCGGCCTAGAAGCCGTGATTGAAACACGATTGGGACGACTAGCCGTCAAAATCATCTTGTTTTACTGAAATTACAAGGTTATTCATATTGTTTAGGTTTGTTGTCGGTCTAGAAGCCGTGATTAAATCGCGATTGGACGACTAGCCGTCAAAATCATCTTGTTTTACTGAAATTACAAGGTTATTCATATTGTTTAGGTTTGTTGTCGGTCTAGAAGCCGTGATTGAAACACGATTGGACGACCTAGCCGTCAAAATCATCTTGTTTTACTGAAATTACAAGGTTATTCATATTGTTTAGGTTTGTTGTCGGTCTAGAAGCCGTGATTGAAACACGATTGGACGACTAGCCGGGAGAAAAATCATCTTGTTTTACTAAAATTGCAAGGTTATTCATATTGTTTAGGTTTGTTGTCGGTCTACGAAGCCGTGATTGAAACACGATTGGACGACTAGCCGTCAAAATCATCTTGTTTTACTGAAATTACAATGTTATTCATATTGTTTAGGTTTGTTGTCGGTCTAGAAGACGTGATTGAAACACGGTGGACGACTAGCCGTCAAAATCATCTTGTTTTACTGAAATTACAAGGTTATTCATATTGTTTACGTTTGTTGACGGTCTAGAAGCCGTGATTGAAACAGGATTGGACGACTAGCCGTCATAATCATCTTGTTTTACTACAATTACAAGGATATTCATATTGTTTAGGTTTGTTGTCGGTCTAGAAGCCGTGATTGAAACACGATTGGACGACTAGCCGTCAAAATCATCTTGTTTTACTGAAATTACAAGGTTATTCATATTGTTTAGCGAGTTTGTTGACGGTCTAGAAGCCGTGATTGAAACACGATTGGACGACTAGCCGTCATAATCATCTTGTTTTACTGAAATTACAAGGATATTCATATTGTTTAGGTTTGTTGTCGGTCTAGAAGCCGTGATTGAAACACGATTGGACGACTAGCCGTCAAAATCATCTTGTTTTACTGAAATTACAAGGTTATTCATATTGTTTAGGTTTGTTGTCGGTCTAGAAGCCGTGATTGTAACACGATTGGACGACTAGCCGTCAAAATCGTCTTGTTTTACTGAAATTACAAGGTTATTCATATTGTTTAGGTTTGTTGTCGGTCTAGAAGCCGGCAGTTGAAACACGATTGGACGACTAGCCGTCAAAATCATCTTCTTTTACTGAAATTACAAGGTTATTCACTATTGTTTAGGTTTGTTGTCGGTCTAGAAGCCGTGATTGAAACACGATTGGACGACTAGCCGTCAAAATCATCTTGTTTTACTGAAATTACAAGGTTATTCATATTGTTTATGTTTGTCGTCGGTCTAGAAGCCGTGATTGAAACACGATTGGACGACTAGGCGTCAAAATCATCTTGTTTTACTGAAATTACAATGTTATTCATATTGTTTAGGTTTGTTGTCGGTCTAGAAGCCGTGATTGAAACACGATTGGACGACTAGCCGTGAAAATCATCTTGTTTTACTGAAATTACAAGGTTATTCATATTGTTTAGGTTTGTTGTCGGTCTAGAAGCCATGATTGAAACACGATTGGACGACTAGCCGTCAAAATCATCTTGTTTTACTGAAATTACAAGGTTATTCATATTGTTTAGGTTTGTTGTCGGCCTAGAAGCCGTGATTGAAACACGATTGGACGACTAGCCGTCAAAATCATCTTGTTTTACTGAAATTACAAGGTTATTCATATTGTTTAGGTTTGTTGTCGGTCTAGAAGCCGTGATTAAATCGCGATTGGACGACTAGCCGTCAAAATCATCTTGTTTTACTGAAATTACAAGGTTATTCATATTGTTTAGGTTTGTTGTCGGTCTAGAAGCCGTGATTGAAACACGATTGGACGACTAGCCGTCAAAATCATCTTGTTTTACTGAAATTACAAGGTTATTCATATTGTTTAGGTTTGTTGTCGGTCTAGAAGCCGTGATTGAAACACGATTGGACGACTAGCCGGGAAAATCATCTTGTTTTACTGAAATTACAAGGTTATTCATATTGTTTAGGTTTGTTGTCGGTCTAGAAGCCGTGATTGAAACACGATTGGACGACTAGCCATTAAAAAAAATCATCTTGTTTTACTGAAATTACAATGTTATTCATATTGTTTAGGTTTGTTGTCGGTCTAGAAGACGTGATTGAAACACGATTGGACGACTAGCCGTCAAAATCATCTTGTTTTTGCTGAAATTACAAAGGTTATTCATATTGTTTACGTTTGTTGACGGTCTAGAAGCCGTGAATTGAAACAGGATTGGACATTACGCCGTCATAATCATCTTGTTTTACTGAAATTACAAGGATATTCATATTGTTTAGGTTTGTTGTCGGTCTAGAAGCCGTGATTGAAACACGATTGGACGACTAGCCGTCAAAATCATCTTGTTTTACTGAAATTACAAGGTTATTCATATTGTTTAGGTTTGTTGACGGTCTAGAAGCCGTGATTGAAACACGATTGGACGACTAGCCGTCTTAATCCATCTTGTTTTACTGAAGTACAAGGATATTCATATTGTTTTAGGTTTGTTGTCGGTCTAGAAGCCGTGATTGAAACACGATTGGACGACTAGCCGTCAAAATCATCTTGTTTTACTGAAATTACAAGGTTATTCATATTGTTGTGTTGTCGGTCTAGAAGCCGTGATTGTAACGATTGGACGACTAGCCGTCAAAATCGTCTTGTTTTTACTGAAATTACCAAGGTTATTCATATTGTTTAGGTTTGTTGTCGGTCTAGAAGCCGTGATTGAAACACGATTGGACGACTAGCCGTCAAAATCGTCTTCTTTTACTGAAATTACAAGGTTATTCATATTGTTTAGGTTTGTTGTCGGTCTAGAAGCCGTGATTGAAACACGATTGGACGACTAGCCGTCAAAATCATCTTGTTTTACTGAAATTACAAGGTTATTCATATTGTTTAGGTTTGTTGTCGGTCTAGAAGCCGTGATTGAAACACGATTGGACGACTAGCCGTCAAAATCATCTTGTTTTACTGAAATTACAAGGTTATTCATATTGTTTAGGTTTGTTGTCGGTCTAGAAGCCGTGATTGAAACACGATTGGACGACTAGCCGTCAAAATCATCTTGTTTTACTGAAATTACAGGGTTATTCATATTGTTTGGGTTTGTTGTCGGTCTAGAAGCCGTGATTGAAACACGATTGGACGACTAGCCGTCAAAATCATCTTGTTTTACTGAAATTACAAGGTTATTCATATTGTTTAGGTTTGTTGTCGGTCTAGAAGCCGTGATTGAAACACGATTGGACGACTAGCCGTCAAAATCATCTTGTTTTACTGAAATTACAAGGTTATTCATATTGTTTAGGTTTGTTGTCGGTCTAGAAGCCGTGAATTGAAACACGATTGGACGACTAGCCATGAAAATCATCTTGTTTTACTGAAATTACAAGGTTATTCATATTGTTTAGGTTTGTTGTCGGTCTAGAAACAGTGATTGAAACACGATTGGACGACTAGCCGTCAAAATCATCTTGTTTTACTGAAATTACAAGGTTATTCATATTGTTTAGGTTTGTTGTCGGTCTAGAAGCCGTGATTGAAACACGATTGGACGACTAGCCGTCAAAATCATCTTGTTTTACTGAAATTACAAGGTTATTCATATTGTTTAGGTTTGTTGTCGGTGTAGAAGACGTGATTGAAACACGATTGGACGACTGGCAAAGCCAAAATCATCTTGTTTTACTGAAATTACAAGGTTATTCATATTGTTTAGGTTTGTTGTCGGTCTAGAAGCCGTGATTGAAACACGATTGGACGACTGTACGTCAAAATCATCTTGTTTTACTGAAATTACAAGGTTATTCATATTGTTTAGGTTTGTTGTAGGTCTAGAAGCCGTGATTGAAACACGATTGGACGACTAGCCGTCAAAATCATCTTGTTTTACTGAAATTACAAGGTTATTCATATTGTTTAGGTTTGTTGTCGGCTGAGAAGCCGTGGTTGAAACACGATTGGACGACTAGCCGTCAAAATCATCTTGTTTTACTGAAATTACAAGGTTATTCATATTGTTTAGGTTTGTTGTCGGTCTAGAAGCCGTGATTAAATCACGATTGGACGACTAGCCGTGAAAATCATCTTGTTTTACTGAAATTACAAGGTTATTCATATTGTTTAGGTTTGTTGTCGGTCTAGAAGCCGTGATTGAAACACGATTGGACGACTAGCCGTCAAAATCATCTTGTTTTACTAGAAGTACAAGGTTATTCATATTGTTTAGGTTTGTTGTCGGTCTAGAAGCCGTGATTGAAACACGATTGGAGGACTAGCCGTCAAAATCAACTTGTTTTACTGAAATTACAAGGTTATTCATATTGTTTAGGTTTGTTGTCGGTCTAGAAGACGTGATTGAAACACGATTGGACGACTAGCCGTCAAAATCATCTTGTTTTACAAAATTACAAGGTTATTCATATTGTTTAGGTTTGTTGACGGTCTAGAAGCCGTGATTGAAACACGATTGGACGACTAGCCGTCATAATCATCTTGTTTACTGAAATTACAAGGATATTCATATTGTTTAGGTTTGTTGTCGGTCTAGAAGCCGTGATTGAAACACGATTGGACGACTAGCCGTCAAAATCATCTTGTTTTACTGAAATTACAAGGTTATTCATATTGTTTAGGTTTGTTGTCGGTCTAGAAGCCGTGATGGTAACACGATTGGACGACTAGCCGTCAAAATCGTCTTGTTTTACTGAAATTACAAGGTTATTCATATTGTTTAGGTTTGTTGTCGGTCTAGAAGCCGTGATTGAAACACGATTGGACGACTAGCCGTCAAAATCATCTTCTTTTACTGAAATTACAAGGTTATTCATATTGTTTAGGTTTGTTGTCGGTCTAGAAGCCGTGATTGGAAAACACGATTGGACGACTAGCCGTCAAAAATCTTGTTTTACTGAAATTACAAGGTTATTCATATTGTTTATGTTTGTCGTCGGTCTAGAAGCCGTGATTGAAACACGATTGGACGACTAGGCGTCAAAATCATCTTGTTTTACTGAAATTACAATGTTATTCATATTGTTTAGGTTTGTTGTCGGTCTAGAAGCCGTGATTGAAACACGATTGGACGACTAGCCGTGAAAATCTGCATCTTGTTTTTTTACTAAGAAATTACAAGGTTATTCATATTGTTTAGGTTTGTTGTCGGTCTAGAAGCCATGATTGAAACACGATTGGACGACTAGCCGTCAAAATCATCTTGTTTTACTGAAATTACAAGGTTATTCATATTGTTTAGGTTTGTTGTCGGCCTAGAAGCCGTGATTGAAACACGATTGGACGACTAGCCGTCAAAATCATCTTGTTTTACTGAAATTACAAGGTTATTCATATTGTTTAGGTTTGTTGTCGGTCTAGAAGCCGTGATTAAATCGCGATTGGACGACTAGCCGTCAAAATCATCTTGTTTTACTGAAATTACAAGGTTATTCATATTGTTTCGGTTTGTTGTCGGTCTAAGCCGTGATTGAAACACGATTGGACGACTAGCCGTCAAAATCATCTTGTTTTACTGAAATTACAAGGTTATTCATATTGTTTAGGTTTGTTGTCGGTCTAGAAGCCGTGATTGAAACACGATTGGACGACTAGCCGGAAAAATCATCTTGTTTTACTAAAATTACAAGGTTATTCATATTGTTTAGGTTTGTTGTCGGTCTAGAAGCCGTGATTGAAACACGATTGGACGACTAGCCGTCAAAATCATCTTGTTTTACTGAAATTACAATGTTATTCATATTGTTTAGGTTTGTTGTCGGTCTAGAAGACGTGATTGAAACACGATTGGACGACTAGCCGTCAAAATCATCTTGTTTTACTGAAATTACAAGGTTATTCATATTGTTTACGTTTGTTGACGGTCTAGAAGCCGTGATTGGAAACAGGATTGGACGACTAGCCGTCATAATCATCTTGTTTTACTGAAATTACAAGGATATTCATATTGTTTAGGTTTGTTGTCGGTCTAGAAGCCGTGATTGAAACACGATTGGACGACTAGCCGTCAAAATCATCTTGTTTTACTGAAATTACAAGGTTATTCATATTGTTTAGGTTTGTTGACGGTCTAGAAGCCGTGATTGAAACACGATTGGACGACTAGCCGTCATAATCATCTTGTTTTACTGAAATTACAAGGATATTCATATTGTTTAGGTTTGTTGTCGGTCTAGAAGCCGTAGTTGAAACACGATTGGACGACTAGCCGTCAAAATCATCTTGTTTTACTGAAATTACAAAGGTTATTCATATTGTTTAGGTTTTTTGTTGTCGGTCTAGAAGCCGTGATTGTAACACGATTGGACGACTAGCCGTCAAAATCGTCTTGTTTTACTGAAATTACAAGGTTATTCATATTGTTTAGGTTTGTTGTCGGTCTAGAAGCCGTGATTGAAACACGATTGGACGACTAGCCGTCAAAATCATCTTCTTTTACTGAAATTACAAGGTTATTCATATTGTTTAGGTTTGTTGTCGGTCTAAAACCGTGATTGAAACACGATTGGACGACTAGCCGTCAAAATCATCTTGTTTTACTACATTCTGGGTTATTCATATTGTTTATGTTTAATGTCGGTCTAGAAGCCGTGATTGAAACACGATTGGACGACTAGGCGTCAAAATCATCTTGTTTTACTGAAATTACAATGTTATTCATATTGTTTAGGTTTGTTGTCGGTCTAGAAGCCGTGATTGAAACACGATTGGACGACTAGCCGTGAAAATCATCTTGTTTTACTGAAATTACAAGGTTATTCATATTGTTTAGGTTTGTTGTCGGTCTAGAAGCCATGATTGAAACACGATTGGACGACTAGCCGTCAAAATCATCTTGTTTTACTGAAATTACAAGGTTATTCATATTGTTTAGGTTTGTTGTCGGCCTAGAAGCCGTGATTGAAACACGATTGGACGACTAGCCGTCAAAATCATCTTGTTTTACTGAAATTACAAGGTTATTCATATTGTTTTAGGTTTGTTGTCGGTCTAGAAGCCGTGATTAAATCGCGATTGGACGACTAGCCGTCAAAATCATCTTGTTTTACTGAAATTACAAGGTTATTCATATTGTTTAGGTTTGTTGTCGGTCTAGAAGCCGTGATTGAAACACGATTGGACGACTAGCCGTCAAAATCATCTTGTTTTACTGAAATTACAAGGTTATTCATATTGTTTAGGTTTGTTGTCGGTCTAGAAGCCGTGATTGAAACACGATTGGACGACTAGCCGGGAAAATCATCTTGTTTTACTAAAATTACAAGGTTATTCATATTGTTTAGGTTTGTTGTCGGTCTAGAAGCCGTGATTGAAACACGATTGGACGACTTAATAGTCAAATCATCTTGTTTTACTGAAATTACAATGTTATTCATATTGTTTAGGTTTGTTGTCAGTCTAGAAGACGTGATTGAAACACGATTGGACGACTAGCCGTCAAAATCCTCTTGTTTTACTGAAATTACAAGGTTATTCATATTGTTTACGTTTGTTGACGGTCTAGAAGCCGTGATTGAAACAGGATTGGGACGACTAGCCGTCGCAATCATCTTGTTTTACTGAAATTACAAGGATATTCATATTGTTTAGGTTTGTTGTCGGTCTAGAAGCCGTGATTGAAACACGATTGGACGACTAGCCGTCAAAATCATCTTGTTTTACTAAAATTACAAGGTTATTCATATTGTTTAGGTTTGTTGTCGGTCTAGAAGCCGTGATTGAAACACGATTGGACGACTAGCCGTCAAAATCATCTTGTTTTACTGGAAATTACAATGTTATTCATATTGTTTAGGTTTGTTGTCGGTCTAGAAGACGTGATTGAAACACGATTGGACGACTAGCCGTCGAATCATCTCTTGTTTTACTGAAATTACAAGGTTATTCATATTATTTACGTTTGTTGACGGTCTAGAAGCCGTGATTGAAACGGATTGGACGACTAGCCGTCATAATCATCTTGTTTTACTGAAATTACAAGGATATTCATATTGTTTAGGTTTGTTGTCGGTCTAAAAGCCGTGATTGAAACACGATTGGACGACTAGCCGTCAAAATCATCTTGTTTTACTGAAATTACAAGGTTATTCATATTGTTTAGGTTTGTTGACGGTCTAGAAGCCGTGATTGAAACACGATTGGACGACTAGCCGTCATAATCATCTTGTTTTACTGAAATTACAAGGATATTCATATTGTTTAGGTTTGTTGTCGGTCTAGAAGCCGTGATTGAAACACGATTGGACGACTAGCCGTCAAAATCATCTTGTTTTACTGAAATTACAAGGTTATTCATATTGTTTAGGTTTGTTGTCGGTCTAGAAGCCGTGATTGTAACACGATTGGACGACTAGCCGTCAAAATCGTCTTGTTTTACTGAAATTACAAGTTTATTCATATTGTTTAGGTTTGTTGTCGGTCTAGAAGCCGTGATTGAAACACGATTGGACGACTAGCCGTCAAAATCATCTTCTTTTACTGAAATTACAAGGTTATTCATATTGTTTAGGTTTGTTGTCGGTCTAGAAGCCGTGATTGGAAACACGATTGGACGACTAGCCGTCAAAATCACATCTTGTTTTACTGAAATTACAAGGTTATTCATATTGTTTATGTTTGTCGTCGGTCTAGAAGCCGTGATTGAAACACGATTGGACGACTAGGCGTCAAAATCATCTTGTTTTACTAGAGTACAATGTTATTCATATTGTTTAGGTTTGTTGTCGGTCTAGAAGCCGTGATTGAAACACGATTGGACGACTAGCCGTGAAAATCATCTTGTTTTGCTAGAGTACAAGGTTATTCATATTGTTTTGAGTTTTGTTGTCGGTCTAGAAGCCATGATTGAAACACGATTGGACGACTAGCCGTCAAAATCATCTTGTTTTACTGAAATTACAAGGTTATTCATATTGTTTAGGTTTGTTGTCGGCCTAGAAGCCGTGATTGAAACACGATTGGACGACTAGCCGTCAAAATCATCTTGTTTTACTGAAATTACAAGGTTATTCATATTGTTTAGGTTTGTTGTCGGTCTAGAAGCCGTGATTAAATCGCGATTGGACGACTAGCCGTCAAAATCATCTTTGTTTTACTGAAATTACAAGGTTATTCATATTGTTTAGGTTTGTTGTCGGTCTAGAAGCCGTGATTGAAACACGATTGGACGACTAGCCGTCAAAATCATCTTGTTTTACTGAAATTACAAGGTTATTCATATTGTTTAGGTTTGTTGTCGGTCTAAGAAATAGTGATTGAAACACGATTGGACATTAGCCGGGAAAATCATCTTGTTTTACTAAAATTACAAGGTTATTCATATTGTTAGGTTTGTTGTCGGTCTAGAAGCCGTGATTGAAACACGATTGGACGACTAGCCGTCAAAATCATCTTGTTTTACTGAAATTACAATGTTATTCATATTGTTTAGGTTTGTTGTCGGTCTAGAAGACGTGATTGAAACACGATTGGACGACTAGCCGTCAAATCACTCTTGTTTTACTGAAATTACAAGGTTATTCATATTGTTTACGTTTGTTGACGGTCTAGAAGCCGTGATTGAAACAGGATTGGACGACTAGCCGTCATAATCATCTTGTTTACTGAAATTACAAGGATATTCATATTGTTTAGGTTTGTTGTCGGTCTAGAAGCCGTGATTGAAACACGATTGGACGACTAGCCGTCAAAATCATCTTGTTTTACTGAAATTACAAGGTTATTCATATTGTTTAGGTTTGTTGTCGGTCCAGAAGCCGTGATTGAAACACGATTGGACGACTAGCCGTCAAAATCATCTTGTTTTGCACAATTACAAGGTTATTCATATAGTTTAGGTTTGTTGTCGGCCTAGAAGCCGTGATTGAAACACGATTGGACGACTAGCCGTCAAAATCATCTTGTTTTACTGAAATTACAAGGTTATTCATATTGTTTAGGTTTGTTGTCGGTCTAGAAGCCGTGATTAAATCACGATTGGACGACTGGCGTGGTCGTCTTGTTTTACTGGGAAATTACAAGGTTATTCATATTGTTTAGGTTTGTTGTCGGTCTAGAAGCCGTGATTGAAACACGATTGGACGACTAGCCGTCAAAATCATCTTGTTTTACTGAAATTACAAGGTTATTCATATTGTTTGAGTTTGTTGTCGGTCTAGAAGCCGTGATTGAAACACGATTGGACGACTAGCCGTCAAAATCTTGTTTTACTGAAATTACAGGGTTATTCATATTGTTTAGGTTTGTTGTCGGTCTAGAAGCCGTGATTGAAACACGATTGGACGACTAGCCGTCAAAATCATCTTGTTTTACTGAAATTACAAGGTTATTCATATTGTTTAGGTTTGTTGTCGGTCTAGAAGCCGTGATTGAAACACGATTGGACGACTAGCCGTCAAAATCATCTTGTTTTACTGAAATTACAAGGTTATTCATATTGTTTAGGTTTGTTGTCGGTCTAGAAGCCGTGATTGAAACACGATTGGACGACTAGCCGTGAAAATCATCTTGTTTTACTGAAATTACAAGGTTATTCATATTGTTTAGGTTTGTTGTCGGTCTAGAAACAGTGATTGAAACACGATTGGACGACTAGCCGTCAAAATCATCTTGTTTTACTGAAATTACAAGGTTATTCATATTGTTTAGGTTTGTTGTCGGTCTAGAAGCCGTGATTGAAACACGATTGGACGACTAGCCGTCAAAATCATCTTGTTGTACTGAAATTACAAGGTTATTCATATTGTTTAGGTTTGTTGTCGGTGTAGAAGACGTGATTGAAACACGATTGGACGACTAGCCGTCAAAATCATCTTGTTTTACTGAAATTACAAGGTTATTCATATTGTTTAGGTTTGTTGACGGTCTAGAAGCCGTGATTGAAACACGATTGGACGACTAGCCGTCATAATCATCTTGTTTTACTGAAATTACAAGGATATTCATATTGTTTAGGTTTGTTGTCGGTCTAGAAGCCGTGATTGAAACACGATTGGACGACTAGCCGTCAAAATCATCTTGTTTTACTGAAATTACAAGGTTATTCATATTGTTTAGGTTTGTTGTCGGTCTAGAAGCCAGAAACGTTGAAACACGATTGGACGACTAGCCGTCAAAATCATCTTGTTTTACTGAAATTACAAGGTTATTCATATTGTTTAGGTTTGTTGTCGGTCTAGAAGCCGTGATTGTAACACGATTGGACGACTAGCCGTCAAAATCGTCTTGTTTTACTGAAATTACAAGGTTATTCATATTGTTTAGGTTTGTTGTCGGTCTAGAAGCCGTGATTGAAACACGATTGGACGACTAGCGTCAAAATCATCTTGTTTTACTGAAATTACAAGGTTATTCATATTGTTTAGGTTTGTTGTCGGTCTAGAAGCCGTGATTGAAACACGATTGGACGACTAGCCGTCAAAATCATCTTGTTTTACTGAAATTACAATGTTATTCATATTGTTTAGGTTTGTTGTCGGTCTAGAAGCCGTGATTGAAACACGATTGGACGACTAGCCGTCAAAATCATCTTGTTTTACTGAAATTACAAGGTTATTCATATTGTTTAGATTTATTGTCGGCCTAGAAATAGTAGTTGAACACGATTGGACGACTAGCCGTCAAAATCATCTTGTTTTGCAAATTTTAGGGTTATTCATATTGTTTAGGTTTGTTGTCGGTCTGAGAAGCCGTGATTAAATCACGATTGGACGACTAGCCGTCAAAATCATCTTGTTTTACTGAAATTACAAGGTTATTCATATTGTTTAGGTTTGTTGTCCGGTCTAGAAGCCGTGATTGAAACACGATTGGACGACTAGCCGTGAAAATCATCTTGTTTTACTGAAATTACAAGGTTATTCATATTGTTTAGGTTTGTTGTCGGTCTAGAAGCCGTGATTGAAACGTTGGACGACTAGCCGTGAAAATCATCTTGTTTTACTGAAATTACAAGGTTATTCATATTGTTTAGGTTTGTTGTCGGTCTAGGAAACAGTGATTGAAACACGATTGGACGACTAGCCGTCAAAATCATCTTGTTTTACTGAAATTACAAGGTTATTCATTTGTTTAGGTTTGTTGTCGGTCTAGAAGCCGTGATTGAAACACGATTGGACGACTAGCCGTCAAAATCATCTTGTTTTACTGAAATTACAAGGTTATTCATATTGTTTGAGTTTGTTGTCGGTGTAGAAGACGTGATTGAAACACGATTGGACGACTAGCCGTCAAAATCATCTTGTTTCTGAAATTACAAGGTTATTCATATTGTGTTTAGGTTTGTTGTCGGTCTAGAAGCCGTGATTGAAACACGATTGGACGACTAGCCGTCAAAATCATCTTGTTTTACTGAAATTACAAGGTTATTCATATTGTTTAGGTTTGTTGTAGGTCTAGAAGCCGTGATTGAAACACGATTGGACGACTAGCCGTCAAAATCATCTTGTTTTACTGAAATTACAAGGTTATTCATATTGTTTTAGGTTTGTTGTCGGCTGAGAAGCCGTGATTGAAACACGATTGGACGACTAGCCGTCAAATCCATCTTGTTTTACTGAAATTACAAGGTTATTCATATTGTTTAGGTTTGTTGTCGGTCTAGAAGCCGTGATTAAATCACGATTGGACGACTAGCCGTGAAAATCATCTTGTTTTACTGAAATTACAAGGTTATTCATATTGTTTAGGTTTGTTGTCGGTCTAGAAGCCGTGATTGAAACACGATTGGACGACTAGCCGTCAAAATCATCTTGTTTTACTGAAATTACAAGGTTATTCATATTGTTTAGGTTTGTTGTCGGTCTAGAAGCCGTGATTGAAACACGATTGGAGGACCTTCGTCAAAATCAACTTGTTTTACTGAAATTACAAGGTTATTCATATTGTTTAGAGTTTGTTGTCGGTCTAGAAGACGTGATTGAAACACGATTGGACGACTAGCCGTCAAATCATCTTGTTTTACTGAAATTACAAGGTTATTCATATTGTTTAGGTTTGTTGACGGTCTAGAAGCCGTGATTGAAACACGATTGGACGACTAGCCGTCATAATCATCTTGTTTACTGAAATTACAAGGATATTCATATGTGGTATTGTTTGAGTTTGTTGTCGGTCTAGAAGCCGTGATTGACTTGATTGGACGACTAGCCGTCAAAATCATCTTGTTTTACTGAAATTACAAGGTTATTCATATTGTTTAGGTTTGTTGTCGGTCTAGAAGCCGTGATTGTAACACGATTGGACGACTAGCCGTCAAAATCGTCTTGTTTTACTGAAATTACAAGGTTATTCATATTGTTTAGGTTTTGTTGTCGGTCTAGAAGCCGTAGTTGAAACACGATTGGACGACTAGCCGTCAAAATCATCTTCTTTTACTGAAATTACAAGGTTATTCATATTGTTTAGGTTTGTTGTCGGTCTAGAAGCCGTGATTGAAACACGATTGGACGACAGCCGTCAAAATCATCTTGTTTTACTGAAATTACAAGGTTATTCATATTGTTTATGTTTGTCGTCGGTCTAGAAAATGTGATTGAAACACGATTGGACGACTAGGCGTCAAAATCATCTTGTTTTACTGAAATTACAATGTTATTCATATTGTTTAGGTTTGTTGTCGGTCTAGAAGCCGTGATTGAAACACGATTGGACGACTAGCCGTGAAAATCATCTTGTTTTACTGAAATTACAAGGTTATTCATATTGTTTAGGTTTGTTGTCGGTCTAGAAGCCATAGTTGAAACACGATTGGACGACTAGCCGTCAAAATCATCTTGTTTTACTGAAATTACAAGGTTTATTCATATTGTTTGAGTTTGTTGTCGGCCTAGAAGCCGTGATTGAAACACGATTGGACGACTAGCCGTCAAAATCATCTTGTTTTACTGAAATTACAAGGTTATTCATATTGTTTAGGTTATTTATCGGTCTGAAACCAATGATTAAAATCGCGATTGGACGACTAGCCGTCCATATCATCTTTGTTACTGAAATTACAGGTTATTCATATTGTTTAGGTTTGTTGTCGGTCTAGAAGCCGTGATTGAAACACGATTGGACGACTAGCCGTCAAAATCATCTTGTTTTACTGAAATTACAAGGTTATTCATATTGTTTAGGTTTGTTGTCGGTCTGAAGCCCGTGATTGAAACACGATTGGACGACTAGCCGGGAGAAAATCACATCTTGTTTTACTAAAATTACAAGGTTATTCATATTGTTTAGGTTTGTTGTCGGTCTAGAAGCCGTGATTGAAACACGATTGGACGACTAGCCGTCAAAATCATCTTGTTTTACTGAAATTACAATGTTATTCATATTGTTTAGGTTTGTTGTCGGTCTAGAAGACGTGATTGAAACACGAGTTAGGACGACTAGCCGTCAAAATCATCTTGTTTACTGAAATTACAAGGTTATTCATATTGTTTACGTTTGTTGACGGTCTAGAAGCCTTCAATTGAAACAGGATTGGACGACTAGCAAATGTAATCATCTTGTTTTACTGAAATTGCAGGAATTCATATTGTTTAGGTTTGTTGTCGGTCTAGAAGCCGTGATTGAAACACGATTGGACGACTAGCCGTCAAAATCATCTTGTTTTACTGAAATTACAAGGTTATTCATATTGTTTAGGTTTGTTGACGGTCTAAGAAGCCGTGATTGAAACACGATTGGACGACTAGCCGTCATAATCATCTTGTTTTACTGAAATTACAAGGATATTCATATTGTTTAGGTTTGTTGTCGGTCTAGAAGCCGTGATTGAAACACGATTGGACGACTAGCCGTCAAAATCATCTTGTTTTACTGAAATTACAAGGTTATTCATATTGTTTAAGGTTTGTTGTCGGTCTAGAAGCCGTGATTGTAACACGATTGGACGACTAGCCGTCAAAATCGTCTTGTTTTACTGAAATTACAAGGTTATTCATATTGTTTAGGTTTGTTGTCGGTCTAGAAGCCGTGATTGAAACACGATTGGACGACTAGCCGTCAAAATCATCTTCTTTTACTGAAATTACAAGGTTATTCATATTGTTTAGGTTTGTTGTCGGTCTGGAAAATAGTAGTTAAGTACGATTGGACGACTAGCCGTCAAAATCATCTTGTTTACTGAAATTACAAGGTTATTCATATTGTTTATGTTTGTCGTCGGTCTAGAAGCCGTGATTGAAACACGATTGGACGACTAGGCGTCAAAATCATCTTGTTTTACTGAAATTACAATGTTATTCATATTGTTTAGGTTTGTTGTCGGTCTAGAAGCCGTGATTGAAACACGATTGGACGACTAGCGAAAATCATCTTGTTTTACTGAAATTACAAGGTTATTGTATTGTTTTGAGTTTGTTGTCGGTCTACAGAAGCCATGATTGAAACACGATTGGACGACTAGCCGTCAAAATCATCTTGTTTTACTGAAATTACAAGGTTATTCATATTGTTTAGGTTTGTTGTCGGCCTAGAAGCCGTAGTTGAAACACGATTGGACGACAGCCGTCAAAATCATCTTGTTTTACTGAAATTACAAGGTTATTCATATTGTTTAGGTTTGTTGTCGGTCTAGAAGCCGTGATTAAATCGCGATTGGACGACTAGCCGTCAAAATCATCTTGTTTTACTGAAATTACAAGGTTATTCATATTGTTTAGGTTTGTTGTCGGTCTAGAAGCCGTGATTGAAACACGATTGGACGACTAGCCGTCAAAATCATCTTGTTTTACTGAAATTACGAGTTATTCATATTGTTTAGGTTTGTTGTCGGTCTAGAAGCCGTAGTTAGAAACACGATTGGACGACTAGCCGGGAAAATCATCTTGTTTTACCAAAATTACAAGGTTATTCATATTGTTTTAGGTTTGTTGTCGGTCTAGAAGCCGTGATTGAAACACGATTGGACGACTAGCCGTCAAAATCATCTTGTTTTACTGAAATTACAATGTTATTCATATTGTTTAGGTTTGTTGTCGGTCTAGAAGACGTGATTGAAACACGATTGGACGACTAGCCGTCAAAAATCATCTTGTTTTACTGAAATTACAAGGTTATTCATATTGTTTACGTTTGTTGACGGTCTAGAAGCCGTGATTGAAACAGGATTGGACGACTAGCCGTCATAATCATCTTGTTTTACTGAAATTACAAGGATATTCATATTGTTTGATTTGAGCTTGTCGGTCTAGAAGCCGTGATTGAAACACGATTGGACGACCAGCCGTCAAAATCATCTTGTTTTACTAAAATTACAAGGTTATTCATATTGTTTAGGTTTGTTGTCGGTCTAGAAGCCGTGATTGAAACACGATTGGACGACTAGCCATCCGAATCATCTTGTTTTACTGAAATTACAATGTTATTCATATTGTTTTAGGTTTGTTGTCGGTCTAGAAGACGTGATTGAAACACGATTGGACGACTAGCCGTCAAAATCATCTTGTTTTACTGAAATTACAAGGTTATTCACATATTGTTTACGTTTGTTGACGGTCTAGAAGCCGTGATTGAAACAGGATTGGACGACGTAGCCGTCATAATCATCTTGTTTACTGAAATTACAAGGATATTCATATTGTTTAGGTTTGTTGTCGGTCTGAGAAACCGTGATTGAAACACGATTGGACGACTAGCCGTCAAAATCATCTTGTTTTACTGAAATTACAAGGTTATTCATATTGTTTAGGTTTGTTGACGGTCTAGAAGCCGTGATTGAAACACGATTGGACGACTAGCCGTCATAATCATCTTGTTTTACTGAAATTACAAGGATATTCATATTGTTTAGGTTTGTTGTCGGTCTAGAAGCCGTGATTGAAACACGATTGGACGACTAGCCGTCAAAATCATCTTGTTTACTGAAATTACAAGGTTATTCATATTGTTTGAGTTTGTTGTCGGTCTAGAAGCCGTGATTGTAACACGATTGGACGACCTTGGAAGTCAAATCGTCTTGTTTTACTGAAATTACAAGGTTATTCATATTGTTTAGGTTTGTTGTCGGTCTAGAAGCCGTGATTGAAACACGATTGGACGACTAGCCGTCAAAATCATCTTCTTTTACTGAAATTACAAGGTTATTCATATTGTTTAGGTTTGTTGTCAGTCTAGAAGCCGTGATTGAAACACGATTGGACGATAGCCGTCAAAATCATCTTGTTTTACTGAAATTACAAGGTTGATGTATTGAACATGTTTGTCGTCGGTCTAGAAGCCGTGATTGAAACACGATTGGACGACTAGGCGTCAAAATCATCTTGTTTTACTGAAATTACAATGTTATTCATATTGTTTAGGTTTGTTGTCGGTCTAGAAGCCGTGATTGAAACTTGATTGGACGACTAGCCGTCAAAATCATCTTGTTTTACTGAAATTACAATGTTATTCATATTGTTTAGGTTTGTTGTCGGTCTAGAAGACGTGATTGAAACACGATTGGACGACTAGCCGTCAAAATCATCTTGTTTTACTGAAATTACAAGGTTATTCATATTGTTTACGTTTGTTGACGGTCTAGAAGCCGTGATTGAAACAGGATTGGACGACTAGCCGTCATAATCATCTTGTTTACTGAAATTACAAGGATATTCATATTGTTTAGGTTTGTTGTCGGTCTAGAAGCCGTGATTGGCTCCGATTGAATGAGCTAGCCGTCAAATCATCTTGTTTTACTGAAATTACAAGGTTATTCATATTGTTTAGGTTTGTTGACGGTCTAGAAGCCGTGATTGAAACACGATTGGACGACTAGCCGTCATAATCATCTTGTTTACTGAAATTACAAGGATATTCATATTGTTTTAGGTTTGTTGTCGGTCTAGAAGCCGTGATTGAAACACGATTGGACGACTGGCAATCAAAATCTATCTTGTTTTACTGAAATTACGGAGTTATTCATATTGTTTAGGTTTGTTGTCGGTCTAGAAGCCGTGATTGTAACACGATTGGACGACTAGCCGTCAAAATCGTCTTGTTTTACTGAAATTACAAGGTTATTCATATTGTTTAGGTTTTTGTTGTCGGTCTAGAAGCCGTGATTGAAACACGATTGGACGACTAGCCGTCAAAATCATCTTCTTTTACTGAAATTACAAGGTTATTCATATTGTTTAGGTTTGTTGTCGGTCTAGAAGCCGTGATTGAAACACGATTGGACGACTAGCGTCAAGATCATCTTGTTTTACTGAAATTACAAGGTTATTCATATTGTTTATGTTTGTCGTCGGTCTAGAAGCCGTGATTGAAACACGATTGGACGACTAGGCGTCAAAATCATCTTGTTTTACTGAAATTACAATGTTATTCATATTGTTTAGGTTTGTGTCGGTCTAGAAGCCGTGATTGAAACACGATTGGACGACTAGCCGGGAAAATCATCTTGTTTTACTAAAATTACAGGTTATTCATATTGTTTAGGTTTGTTGTCGGTCTAGAAGCCGTGATTGAAACACGAGATTGGACGACTAGCCGTCAAAATCATCTTGTTTTACTGAAATTACAATGTTATTCATATTGTTTAGGTTTGTTGTCGGTCTAGAAGACGTGATTGAAACACGATTGGACGACTAGCCGTCAAAATCATCTTGTTTTACTGAAATTACAAGGTTATTCATATTGTTTACGTTTGTTGACGGTCTAGAAGCCGTGATTGAAACAGGATTGGACGACTAGCCGTCATAATCATCTTGTTTTACTGAAATTACAAGGATATTCATATTGTTTAGGTTTGTTGTCGGTCTAGAAGCCGTGATTGAAACACGATTGGACGACTAGCCGTCAAAATCATCTTGTTTTACTGAAATTACAAGGTTATTCATATTGTTTAGGTTTGTTGACGGTCTAGAAGCCGTGATTGAAACACGATTGGACGACTAGCCGTCATAATCATCTTGTTTTACTGAAATTACAAGGATATTCATATTGTTTAGGTTTGTTGTCGGTCTAGAAGCCGTGATTGAAACACGATTGGACGACTAGCCGTCCATCATCTTGTTTACTGAAATTACAAGGTTATTCATATTGTTTAGGTTTGTTGTCGGTCTAGAAGCCGTGATTGTAACACGATTGGACGACTAGCCGTCAAAATCGTCTTGTTTTACTGAAATTACAAGGTTATTCATATTGTTTAGGTTTTGTTGTCGGTCTAGAAATAGCACGTTGAAACACGATTGGACGACAGCCGTCAAAATCACATCTTCTTTTACTAATTACAAGGTTATTCATATTGTTTAGGTTTGTTGTCGGTCTAGAAGCCGTGATTGAAACACGATTGGACGACTAGCCGTCAAAATCATCTTGTTTTACTGAAATT
>JBBBDQ010013417.1:0-36071 GCA_037127315.1 Ascarosepion bandense
TCATCTTGTTTTACTGAAATTACAAGGTTATTCATATTGTTTAGGTTTTGTTGTCGGTCTAGAAGCCGTGATTGAAATACGATTGGACGACTAGCCGTGAAAATCATCTTGTTTTACTGAAATTACACAAGTTATTCTGTGTTTAGGTTTTGTTGTCGGTCTAGAAGCCGTGATTGAAACACGATTGGACGACTAGCCGTCAAAATCATCTTGTTTTACTGAAATTACAATGTTATTCATATTGTTTAGGTTTGTTGTCGGTCTAGAAGCCGTGATTGAAACACGATTGGACGACTAGCCGTCAAAATCATCTTGTTTTACTGAAATTACAAGGTTATTCATATTGTTTGGATTTGTTGTCGGTCTAGAAGACGTGATTGAAATACGATTGGACGACTAGCCGTCAAAATCATCTTGTTTTACTAAAATTACAAGGTTATTCATATTGTTTTATTTGTTGTCGGTCTAGAAGCCGTGATTGAAACACGATTGGACGACTAGCCGTGAAAATCATCTTGTTTTACTGAAATTACAAGGTTATTCATATTGTTTAGGTTTGTTGTCGGTCTAGAAGCCGTGATTGAAACACGATTGGACGACTAGCCGTCAAAATCATCTTGTTTTACTGAAATTACAAGGTTATTCATATTGTTTAGGTTTGTTGTCCTTCTAGAAACCGTGATTGAAACACGATTGGACGACTAGCCGTCAAAATCATCTTGTTTTGCACTGAAATTGCAAGGTTATTCATATTGTTTAGGTTTGTTGTCGGTCTAGAAGCCGTGATTGTATTGAAACACGATTGGACGACTAGCCGTCAAAATTATCTTGTTTTACTGAAATTACAAGGTTATTCATATTGTTTAGGTTTGTTGTCGGTCTAGAAGCCGCGGTTGACACGATTGGACGACTAGCCGTCAAAATCATCTTGTTTTACAGAAATTACAAGGTTATTCATATTGTTTAGGTTTGTCGGTCTAGAAGCCGTGATTGGCTTACGATTGGACGACTAGCCGTCAAAAATCATCTTGTTCTACTGAAATTACAAGGTTATTCATATTGTTTAGGTTTGTTGTCTGATCTAGAAGCCGTGATTGAAACGATTGGACGACTAGCCGTCGAAATCATCTTGTTTTACTGAAATTACAAGGTTATTCATATTGTTTAGTTTTGTTGTCGGTCTAGAAGCCGTGATTGAAACGATTGGACGACTAGCCGTCAAAATCATCTTGTTTTACTGAAATTACAAGGTTATTCATATTGTTTAGGTTTGTTGTCGGTCTATAAGCCATTGATTTGACGACAATTGGACGACTAGAACTCAAAATCATATTGTTTAAAGTAATTGCATGGGTTATTCATATTGTTTAGGTTTGTTGTCGGTCTAGAAGCCGTGATTGAAACACGATTGGACGACTAACCGTCCAAATCGCTCTTGTTTTACTAAAATTACGAGTTATTCATATTGTTTTATTTGTTGTCGGTCTAGAAGCCGTGATTGAAACACGATTGGACGACTAGCCGTGAAAATCATCTTGTTTTACTGAAATTACAAGGTTATTCATATTGTTTAGGTTTGTTGTCGGTCTAGAAGCCGTGATTGAAACACGATTGGACGACTAGCCGTCAAAATCATCTTGTTTTACTGAAATTACAAGGTTATTCATATTGTTTAGGTTTGTTGTCCTTCTAGAAGCCGTGATTGAAACACGATTGGACGACTAGCCGTCCAATCCATCTTGTTTTACTGAAATTACAAGGTTATTCCTTGTGTGTTTAGGTTTGTTGTCGGTCTAGAAGCCGTGATTGAAACACGATTGGACGACTAGCCGTCAAAATTATCTTGTTTTACTGAAATTACGAGGTTATTTCATATTGTTTAGGTTTGTTGTCGGTCTAGAAGCCGCGATTGAAACACGATTGGACGACTGGCGATCAAAGTGTCTTGTTTTACTGAAATTACAAGGTTATTCATATTGTTTAGGTTTGTTGTCGGTCTAGAAGCCGTGATTGAAACACGATTGGACGACTAGCCGTCAAAATCATCTTGTTCTACTGAAATTACAAGGTTATTCATATTGTTTAGGTTTGTTGTCGGTCACAGAAGCCGTGGTCCAAACACGATTGGACGACTATACATTAGAATCATCTTGTTTTACTGAAATTACAAAAGTTGTATTCATATTGTTTAGTTTTGTTGTCGGTCTGAAGCCGTGATTGAAACACGATTGGACATTAGCCGTCAAAATCATCTTGTTTTACTGAAATTACAAGGTTATTCGTATTGTTTGAGTTTGTTGTCGGTCTAGAAGCCATTGATTTGACGACAATTGGACGACTAGAACTCAAAATCATATTGTGTTTAAAAGTAATTGCATGGTTATTCATATTGTTTAGGTTTGTTGTCGGTCTAGAAGCCGTGATTGAAACACGATTGGACGACTAGCCGTCAAAATAATATTGTTTTTACTGAAATTACAAGGTTATTCATATTGTTTAGGTTTGTTGTCGGTCTAGAAGCCGTGATTGAAACGCGATTGGACGACTAGCCGTCAAAATCATCTTGTTTACTGGAATTACAATGTTATTCATATTCTTTTAGGTTTGTTGTCGGTCTAGAAGCCGTGATTGAAACACGATTGGACGACTAGCCGTCAAAATTATCTTGTTTTACTGAAATTACAAGGTTATTCATATTGTTTAGGTTTGTTGTCGGTCTAGAAGCCGTGATTGAAACACGATTGGACGACTAGCCATCAATCATCTTGTTTTACTGAAATTACAAGGTTATTCATATTGTTTGGGTTGTTGTCGGTCTAGAAGCCGTGATTGAAACACGATTGGACGACTAGCCGTCAAAATCATCTTGTTTTACTGAAATTACAAGGTTATTCATATTGTTTAAGGTTTGTTGTCGGTCTGAAGCCGTGATTGAAACACGATTGGACGACTAGCCGTCAAAAAAATCATCTTGTTTTACTGAAATTACAGGGTTATTCATATTGTTTAGGTTTGTTGTCCGGTCTAGAAGCCGTGATTGAAACACGATTGGACGACTAGCCGTCAAATCATCTTGTTTTACTGAAATTACAAGGTTATTCATATTGTTTAGGTTTGTTGTCGGTCTAGAAGCCGTGATTGAAACACGATTGGACGAGCTAGCCGTCAAAATCATCTTGTTTTACTGAAAGTACAAAGGTTATTCATATTGTTTAGGTTTGTTGTCGGTCTAGAAGCAATGATTGAAACACGATTGGACGACTAGCCGTGAAAATCATCTTGTTTTACTGAAATTACAAGGTTATTCATATTGTTTAGGTTTGACGGTCTAGAAGCCGTGATTGAAACACGATTGGACGACTAGCCGTCATAATCATCTTCTTTTACTGAAATTACAAGGATATTCATATTGTTTAGGTTTGTTGTCGGTCTAGAAGCCGTGATTGAAACACGATTGGACGACTAGCCGTCAAAATCATCTTGTTTTACTGAAATTACAAGGTTATTCATATTGTTTAGGTTTTGTTGAAATCGGTCTAGAAGCCGTGATTGAAACACGATTGGACGACTAGCCGTCAAAATCATCTTGTTTTACTGAAATTACAATGTTATTCATATTGTTTAGGTTTGTTGTCGGTCTAGAAGACGTGATTGAAACACGATTGGACGACTAGCCGTCAAAATCATCTTGTTTTACTGAAATTACAAGGTTATTCATATTGTTTAGGTTTGTTGACGGTCTAGAAGCCGTGATTGAAGCAGGATTGGACGACTAGCCGTCATAATCATCTTGTTTACTGAAATTACAGGATATTCATATTGTTTAGGTTTTGCTTCCAATACGGTCTAGAAGCCGTGATTGAAACACGATTGGACGACTAGCCGTCAAAATCGTCTTGTTTTACTGAAATTCCCAAGGTTATTCATATTGTTTTAGGTTTGTTGTCGGTCTAGAAGCCGTGATTGAAACACGATTGGACGACTAGCCGTCAAAATCATCTTGTTTTACTGAAATTCGAAAATGTTATTCATATTGTTTGAGTTTGTTGTCGGTCTAGAAGCCGTGATTGAAACACGATTGGACGACTAGCCGTCAAAATCATCTTGTTTTACTGAAATTACAAGAACGGTTATTCATATTGTTTAGAGGTTGTTGAAAATCGGTCTAGAAGCCGTGATTGAAACACGATTGGACGACTAGCCGTCAAAATCATCTTGTTTTACTGAAATTACAAGGTTATTCATATTATTTAGGTTTGTTGTCGGCCTAGAAGCCATTGATTGAAACACGATTGGACGACTAGCCGTCAAAATCATCTTGTTTTACTGAAATTACAAGGTTATTCATATTGTTTAGGTTTGTTGTCGGTCTAGAAGCCGTGATTAAATCACGATTGGACGACTAGCCGTGAAAATCATCTTGTTTTACTGAAATTACAAGGTTATTCATATTGTTTAGGTTTGTTGTCGGTCTAGAAGCCGTGATTGAAACACGATTGGACGACTAGCCGTCAAAATCATCTTGTTTTACTGAAATTACAAGGTTATTCATATTGTTTAGGTTTGTTGTCGGTCTAGAAGCCGTGATTAAATCACGATTGGACGACTAGCCGTCAAAATCATCTTGTTTTACTGAAATTACAAGGTTATTCATATTGTTTAGGTTTGTTGTCGGTCTAGAAGCCGTGATTGAAACACGATTGGACGGCAGTAAAGTCATCTTGTTTTACTGAAATTACAAGGTTATTCATATTGTTTAGGTTTGTTGTCAGTCTAGAAGCCGTGATTGAAACACGATTGGACGACTAGCCGTGAAAATCATCTGTTTTTACTGAAATTACAAGGTTATTCATATTGTTTAGGTTTGTTGTCGATTAGAAGCCGTGATTGGTAATTGGACGACTAGCCGTCAAAATCATCTTGTTTTACTGAAATTACAATGTTATTCATATTGTTTAGGTTTGTTGTCGGTCTAGAAGACGTGATTGAAACACGATTGGACGACTAGCCGTCAAAATCATCTTGTTTTACTGAAATTACAAGGTTATTCATATTGTTTAGGTTTGTTGACGAAGATCTACGACCGTGATTGAAACGGGATTGGACTGACTAGCCGTCATAATCATCTTGTTTTACTGAAATTACAAGGACTCATTCATATTGTTTAGGTTTGTTGTCGGTCTAGAAGCCGTGATTGAAACACGATTGGACGACTAGCCGTCAAAATCGTCTTGTTTTACTGAAATTACAAGGTTATTCATATTGTTTAGGTTTTGTTGTCGGTCTAGAAGCCGTGATTGAAACACGATTGGACGACGCTCGCCGTCAAAATCATCTTGTTTTACTGAAATTACAAGGTTATTCATATTGTTTAGGTTTGTTGTCGGTCTAGAAGCCGTGATTGAAACACGATTGGACGACTAGCCGTCAAAATCATCTTGTTTTACTGAAATTACAAGGTTATTCATATTGTTTAGGTTTGTTGTCGGTCTAGAAGCCGTGATTGAAACACGATTGGAGGACTAGCCGTCAAAATCAACTTGTTTTACTGAAATTACAAGATTGTTCATATTGTTTAGGTTTGTTGTCGGTCTAGAAGACGTGATTGAAACACGATTGGACGACTAGCAAATAAGGCTCATCTTATTTTACTGAAGAAATTCCCTACAGGTTATTCTATTGTTTAGGTTTGTTGACGGTCTAGAAGCCGTGATTGAAACACGATTGGACGACTAGCCGTCATAATCATCTTGTTTTACTGAAATTACAAGGATATTCATATTGTTTAGGTTTGTTGTCGGTCTAGAAGCCGTGATTGAAACACGATTGGACGACTAGCCGTCAAAATCATCTTGTTTTACTGAAATTACAAGGTTATTCATATTGTTTAGGTTTGTTGTCGGTCTAGAAGCCGTGATTGAAACACGATTGGACGACTAGCCGTCAAAATCATCTTGTTTTACTGAAATTACAATGTTATTCATATTGTTTAGGTTTGTTGTCGGTCTAGAAGACATATTGATTGAAACACGATTGGACGACTAGCCGTCAAAATCATCTTGTTTTACTGAAATTACAAGGTTGTTCCATATTGTTTGAGGTTTGTTGACGGTCTAGAAGCCGTGATTGAAACAGGATTGGACGACTAGCCGTCATAATCATCTTGTTTTACTGAAATTACAAGGATATTCATATTGTTTAGGTTTGTTGTCGGTCTAGAAGCCGTGATTGAAACACGATTGGACGGCCTAGCCGTCAAAATCGTCTTGTTTTACTGAGAATTACAAGGTTATTCATATTGTTTTAGGTTTGTTGTCGGTCTAGAAGCCGTGATTGAAACACGATTGGACGACTAGCCGTCAAAATCATCTTGTTTTACTGAAATTACAATGTTATTCATATTGTTTAGGTGTGTTGTCGGTCTAAGAAGTAGTAGTTGAAACACGATTGGACGACTAGCCGTCAAAATCATCTTGTTTTACTGAAATTACAAGGTTATTCATATTGTTTAGGTTTGTTGTCGGTCTAGAAGCCGTAGATTGAGAACACGATTGGACGACTAGCCGTCAAAATCATCTTGTTTTACTGAAATTACCGGTTATTCCTTATTGTTTTTAGGTTTGTTGTCGGCCTAGAAGCCGTGATTGAAACACGATTGGACGACTAGCCGTCAAAATCATCTTGTTTTACTGAAATTACAAAGGTTATTCATATTGTTTAGGTTTGTTGTCGGTCTAGAAGCCGTGATTAAATCACGATTGGACGACTAGCCGTGAAAATCATCTTGTTTTACTGAAATTACAAGGTTATTCATATTGTTTAGGTTTGTTGTCGGTCTAGAAGCCGTGATTGAAACACGATTGGACGACTAGCCGTCAAAATCATCTTGTTTTACTGAAATTACAAGGTTATTCATATTGTTTAGGTTTGTTGTCGGTCTAGAAGCCGTGATTGAAACACGATTGGAGGACTAGCCGTCAAAATCAACTTGTTTTACTGAAATTACAAGGTTATTCATATTGTTTAGGTTTGTTGTCGGTCTAGAAGACGTGATTGAAACACGATTGGACGACTAGCCGTCAAAATCATCTTGTTTTACTGAAATTACAAGGTTATTCCTATTGTTTAGGTTTGTTGACGGTCTAGAAGCCGTGATTGAAACACGATTGGACGACTAGCCGTCATAATCATCTTGTTTTACTGAAATTACAAGGATATTCATATTGTTTAGGTTTGTTGTCGGTCTAGAAGCCGTGATTGAAACACGATTGGACGACTAGCCGTCAAAATCATCTTGTTTTACTGAAATTACAAGGTTATTCATATTGTTTAGGTTTGTTGTCGGTCTAGAAGCCGTGATTAAATCACGATTGGACGGCTCGCCGTCAAAATCATCTTGTTTAACAAGTACAAGGTTATTCATATTGTTTAGGTTTGTTGTCGGTCTGCGACGTGATTGAAACACGATGGCGACTAGCCGTCAAAATCATCTTGTTTTACTGAAATTACAAGGTTATTCATATTGTTTGGAGTTTGTTGTCGGTCTAGAAGCCGTGATTGAAACACAGGTGGACGACTAGCCGTATTGAAAATCATCTTGTTTTACTGAAATTACAAGGTTATTCATATTGTTTATGAGTTTGTTGTCGGTCTAGAAGCCGTGATTGAAACACGATTGGACGACTAGCCGTCAAAATCATCTTGTTTTACTGAAATTACAATGTTATTCATATTGTTTAGGTTTGTTGTCGGTCTAGAAGACGTGATTGAAACACGATTGGACGACTAGCCGTCAAAATCATCGTTTTACTGAAATTACAAGGTTATTCATATTGTTTAGGTTTGTTGACGATTCTAGAAGCCGTGATTGAAACAGGATTGGACGACTAGCCGTCACTTAATCATCTTATTTTACTGAAATTACAGAGGATATTCATATTGTTTGGAGTTTGTTGTCGATTAGAAGCCGTGATTGAAACACGATTGGACGACTAGCCGTCAAAATCGTCTTGTTTTACTGAAATTACAAGGTTATTCATATTGTTTAAGGTTTGTTGTCGGTCCAAATACGTGATTGAAACACGATTGGACGACTAGCCGTCAAAATATCTTGTTTTACTGAAGTACAAGGTTATTCTTATTGTTTAGGTTTGTTGTCGGTCTAGAAGCCGTGATTGAAACACGATTGGACGACTAGCCGTCAAAATCATCTTGTTTTACTGAAATTACAAGGTTATTCATATTGTTTAGGTTTGTTGTCGGTCTAGAAGCCGTGATTGAAACACGATTGGAGGACTAGCCGTCAAAATCAACTTGTTTTACTGAAATTACAAGGTTATTCATATTGTTTAGGTTTGTTGTCGGTCTAGAAGACGTGATTGAAACACGATTGGACGACTAAGCCGTCAAAATCATCTTGTTTTACTGAAATTACAAGGTTATTCATATTGTTTGGAGTTTGTTGACGGTCTAGAAGCCGTGATTGAAACACAGGTGGACGACTAGCCGTCATAATCATCTTGTTTTACTGAAATTACAAGGATATTCATATTGTTTAGGTTTGTTGTCGGTCTAGAAGCCGTGATTGAAAACTGCAATTGGACGACTAGCCGTCAAAATAATCTTGTTTTACTGAAATTACAGTTATTCATATTGTTTAGGTTTGTTGTCGGTCTAGAAGCCGTGATTGAAACACGATTGGACGACTAGCCGTCAAAATCATCTTGTTTCACTGGAAATTACAATGTTATTCATATTGTTTAGGTTTGTTGTCGGTCTAGAAGACGTGATTGAAACACGATTGGACGACTGTAAATCAAAATCATCTTGTTTTACTGAAATTACGAGAAGTTTATTCATATTGAGCAGGTTTGTTGACGGTCTAGAAGCCGTGATTGAAACAGGATTGGACGACTAGCCGTCATAATCATCTTGTTTTACTGAAATTACAAGGATATTCATATTGTTTAGGTTTGTTGTCGGTCTAGAAGCCGTGATTGAAACACGATTGAACGTAGCCGTCAAAATAATCTTGGTACACTGAAATTACAAGTTGTTCATATTGTTTAGGTTTGTTGTCGGTCTGAAACTGAGCTGATTGAAACACGATTGGACGACTAGCCGTCAAAATCATCTTGTTTTTACTGAAATTACAATGTTATTCATATTGTTTAGGTGTGTTGTCAGTCCGGCCGTGATTGAAACACGATTGGACGACTAGCCGTCAAAAAATCATCTTGTTTTACTGAAATTACAAGGTTATTCATATTGTTGGGATTTGTTGTCGGTCTAAACCACGTGATTGAAACACGATTGGACGACTAGCCGTCAAAATCATCTTGTTTACTGAAATTACAAGGGGTTATTCATATTGTTTGAGTTTGTTGTCGGCCTGAGAAGCCGTGATTGAAACACGTTGGACATTTAGCCGTCAAAAAAATCATCTTGTTTTACAGAAATTACAAGGTTATTCATATTGTTTAGGTTTGTTGTCGGTCTAGAAGCCATTGATTAAATCACGGTGGACGACTAGCCGTGAAAATCATCTTGTTTTACTGAAATTACAAGGTTATTCATATTGTTTAGGTTTGTTGTCGGTCTAGAAGCCGTGATTGAAACACGATTGGACGACTAGCCGTCAAAATCATCTTGTTTTACTGGAAATTACAAGGTTATTCATATTGTTTAGGTTTGTTGTCGGTCTAGAAGCCGTGATTGAAACACGATTGGAGGACTAGCCGTCAAAATCAACTTGTTTTACTGAAATTACAGGTTATTCATATTGTTTGGTTTGTTGTCGGTCTAGAAGACGTGATTGAAACACGATTGGACATTCGCCGTCAAAATCATCTTGTTTTTACTGAAATTACAAGGTTATTCATATTGTTTAGGTTTGTTGACGGTCTAGAAGCCGTGATTGAAACACGATTGGACGACTAGCCGTCATAATCATCTTGTTTTACTGAAATTACAAGGATATTCATATTGTTTAGGTTTTGTTGACAGATCCTGACCGTGATTGAAACACGATTGGACGACTAGCCGTCAAAATCATCTTGTTTTACTGAAATTACAATGTTATTCATATTGTTTAGATTTGTTGTCGGTCTAGAAGCCGTGATTGAAACGTTGGACGACTAGCCGTCAAAATCATCTTGTTTTACTGAAATTACAAGGTTATTCATATTGTTTAGTTTTGTTGTCGGTCTAGAAGCCGTGATTGAAACACGATTGGACGACTAGCCGTCAAAATCATCTTGTTTTACTGAGTACAAGGTTATTCATATTGTTTAGGTTTGTTGTCGGCCTAGAAGCCGTGATTGAAGCTTACGATTGGACGACTAGCCGTCAAAATCTTGTTTTGCTGATACAAGGTTATTCATATTGTTGAGTTTGTTGTCGGTCTAGAGCGTGATTAAATCACGATTGGACAGCTAGCCGTCAAAATCATCTTGTTTTACTGAAATTACAAGGTTATTCATATTGTTTAGGTTTGTTGTCGGTCTAGAAGCCGTGATTGAAACACGATTGGACGACTAGCCGTGAAAATCATCTTGTTTTACTGAAATTACAAGGTTATTCATATTGTTTGGAGTTTGTTGTCGGTCTAGAAGCCGTGATTGAAACACGATTGGACGACTAGCCGTGAAAATCATCTTGTTTTACTGAAATTACAAGGTTATTCATATTGTTTAGGTTTGTTGTCGGTCTAGAAGCCGTGATTGAAACACGATTGGACGACTGGCCGTCAAAATCATGTATTTTACTGAAAGTACAATGTTATTCATATTGTTTGGGTTTGTTGTCGGTCTAGAAGCCGTGATTGAAACACGATTGGACGACTGTACGTCAAAATCATCTTGTTTTACTGAAATTACAAGGTTATTCATATTGTTTAGGTTTGTTGTCGGTCTAGCAGCCGTGATTGAAACACGATTGGACGACTAGCCGTCAAAATCATCTTGTTTTACTAAAATTATAGAGATTTATTCATATTGTTTTATTTGTTGTCGGTCTAGAAGCCGTGATTGAAACACGATTGGACGACTAGCCGTCAAAATCATCTTGTTTTACTGAAATTACAAGGTTATTCATATTGTTTAGGTTTGTTGTCGGTCTAGAAGCCGTGATTGAAACACGATTGGACGACTAGCCGTCAAAATCATCTTGTTTTACTGAAGTACAAGGTTATTCATATTGTTTTAGGTTTGTTGTCGTTCTAGAAACCGTGATTGAAACACGATTGGACGACTAGCCGTCAAAATCATCTTGTTTTACTGAAATTACAAGGTTATTCATATTGTTTAGGTTTGTTGTCGGTCTAGAAGCCGTGATTGAAACACGATTGGAGGACTAGCCGTCAAAATCAACTTGTTTTCTGAAATTACAGGTTATTCGCCATTGTTTAAGGTTTGTTGTCTGGTCTAGAATTTGATTGAAACACGATTGGACGACTAAGCCGTCAAAATCATCTTGTTTTACTGAAATTACAAGGTTATTCATATTGTTTAGGTTTGTTGACGGTCTAGAAGCCGTGATTGAAACACGATTGGACGACTAGCCGTCATAAACATCTTGTTTTACTGAAATTACAAGGATATTCATATTGTTTAAGTTTGTTGTCGGTCTAGAAGCCGTGATTCTGTTGATTGGACATTCGCCGTCAAAATCATCTTGTTTTACTGAAATTACAAGGTTATTCATATTGTTTAGGTTTGTTGTCGGTCTAGAAGCCGTGATTGAAACACGATTGGACGACTAGCCGTCAAAATCATCTTGTTTTACTGAAATTACAAGGTTATTCATATTGTTTAGGTTTGTTGTCGGTCTAGAAGCCGTGATTGAAACACGAATTGGACGACTAGCCGTCATAATCATCTTGTTTTACTGAAATTACAAGGTTATTCATATTGTTTAGGTTTGTTGTCGGTCTAGAAGCCGTGATTGAAACACGATTGGACGACTAGCCGTCAAAATCATCTTGTTTTACTGAAATTACAAGGTTATTCATATTGTTTAGGTTTGTTGTCCTTCTAGAAGCCGTGATTGAAACACGATTGGACGACTAGCCGTCAAAATCATCTTGTTTTACTGAAATTACAAGGTTATTCATATTGTTTAGGTTTGTTGTCGGTCTAGAAGCCGTGATTGAAACACGATTGGACGACTAGCCGTCAAAATTATCTTGTTTTACTGAAATTACAAAGGTTATTCATATTGTTTTAGGTTTGTTGACGGTCTAGAAGCCGTGATTGAAACACGATTGGACGACTAGCCGTCATAAACATCTTGTTTTACTGAAATTACAAGGATATTCATATTGTTTAGGTTTGTTGTCGGTCTAGAAGCCGTGATTGAAACACGATTGGACGACTAGCCGTCAAAATCATCTTGTTTTACTGAAATTACAAGGTTATTCATATTGTTTAGGTTTGTTGTCGGTCTGACCGTGATTGAAACACGATTGGACGACTAGCCGTCAAAATTATCTTGTTTTACTGAAATTACAAGGTTATTCATATTGTTTAGGTTTGTTGTCGGTCTAGAAGCCGCGATTGAAACACGATTGGACGACTAGCCGTCAAAATCATCTTGTTTTACTGAAATTACAAAGTTATTCATATTGTTTAGGTTTGTTGTCGGTCTAGAAGCCGTGATTGAAACACGATTGGACGACTAGCCGTCAAAATCATCTTGTTCTACTGAAATTACAAGGTTATTCATATTGTTTAGGTTTGTTGTCGGTCTAGAAGCCGTGATTGAAACGATTGGACGACTAGCCGTCGAAATCATCTTGTTTTACTGAAATTACAAGGTTATTCATATTGTTTGGTTTTGTTGTCGGTCTAGAAGCCGTGATTGAAACTACGATTGGACGACTAGCCGTCAAAATCATCTTGTTTTACTGAAATTACAAGGTTATTCATATTGTTTAGGTTTGTTGTCGGTCTAGAAGCCATTGATTTGACGGCAATTGGACGACTAGAACTCAAAATCATGTTGTTTAAAGTAATTGTAGTTATTCATTGTTTGAGTTTGTTGTCGGTCTAGAAGCCGTGATTGAAACACGATTGGACGACTAGCCGTCAAAATCATCTTGTTTTACTGAAATTACAAGGTTATTCATATTGTTTAGGTTTGTTGTCGGTCTAGAAGCCGTGATTGAAACGCGATTGAGGACGTAGCCGTTAATCTTGTTTTACTGGAATTACAATGTTATTCGTCGGTTTTGTTGTCGGTCTAGAAGCCGTGGGTGTTGAAACACGATTGGACGACTAGCCGTCAAAATTATCTTGTTTTACTGAAATTACAAGGTTATTCATATTGTTTAGGTTTGTTGTCGGTCTAGAAGCCGTGATTGAAACACGATTGGACGACTAGCCGTCAAAATCATCTTGTTTTACTGAAATTACAAGGTTATTCATATTGTTGGGTTTGTTGTCGGTCTAGAAGCCGTGATTGAAACACGATTGGACGACTAGCCGTCAAAATCATCTTGTTTTACTGAAATTACAAGGTTATTCATGTTGTTTGGGTTTGTTGTCGGTCTAGAAGCCAAGTGATTGAAACTTCATTGGACGACTAGCCGTCCACGTCATCTTGTTTTACTGAAGTACAGGGTTATTCATATTGTTTAGGTTTGTTGTCGGTCAAGCCGTGATTGAAGCCACGATTGGACGACTAGCCGTCAAAATCATCTTGTTTTACTGAAATTACAAGGTTATTCATAATACAATTTAGGTTTGTTGTCGATTCAGAAGCCGTGATTGAAACACGATTGGACGACAGCCGTCAAAATCATCTTGTTTTACTGAAATTACAAGGTTATTCATACTGTTTAGGTTTGTTTGTCGGTCTAGAAATGACGATTGAAACACGATTGGACGACAACGCTGAAAATCATCTTGTTTTACTGAAATTACAAGGTTATTCATATTGTTTTAGGTTTGTTGACGGTCTAGAAGCCGTGATTGAAACACGATTGGACGACTAGCCGTCACAATCATCTTCTTTTACTGAAATTACAAGGATAATTATTCATATTGTTTAGGTTTGTTGTCGGTCTAGAAGCCGTGATTGAAACACGATTGGACGACTAGCCGTCAAAATCATCTTGTTTTACTGAAATTACAAGGTTATTCATATTGTTTAGGTTTGTTGTCGGTCTAGAAGCCGTGATTGAAACACGATTGGACGACTAGCCATCAAAAATCATCTTGTTTTACTGAAATTACAATGTTATTCATATTGTTTAGGTTTGTTGTCGGTAGAAGACGTGATTCAAACACGTTGGACGGCTAGCCGTCAAAATCATCTTGTTTTACTGAAATTACAAGTTATTCATATTGTTTAGGTTTGTTGACAGTCTAAAGCCGTGATTGAAACAGGATTGGACGACTAGCCGTCATAATCATCTTGTTTTACTGAAATTACAAGGATATTCATATTGTTTAGGTTTGTTGTCGGTCTAGAAGCCGTGATTGAAACACGATTGGACGACTAGCCGTCAAAATCGTCTTGTTTTACTGAAATTACAAGGTTATTCATGTTGTTTAGGTTTGTTGTCGGTCTAGAAGTAGTAGTTGAAACACGATTGGACGATAGCCGTCAAAAAGAATCGTATCTTGTTTTACTGAAATTACAAGGTTATTCATATTGTTTAGGTTTGTTGTCGGTCTAGAAGCCGTGATTGAAACACGATTGGACGACTAGCCGTCAAAATCATCTTGTTTTACTGAAATTACAGATAGTTCTGTTCCTTATTGTTGGGTTTGTTGTCGGTCTAGAAGCCGGCCGTGATTGAAACACGATTGGAGGACTAGCCGTCAAAATCAACTTGTTTTACTGTAAAGTACAAGGTTATTCATATTGTTGTTGAGTTTGTTGTCGGTCTAGAAGACGTGATTGTTATTTTGATTGGACGACTAGCCGTCAAAATCATCTTGTTTTACTGAAATTACAAGGTTATTCATATTGTTTAGGTTTGTTGACGGTCTAGAAGCCGTGATTGAAACACGATTGGACGACTAGCCGTCATAATCATCTTGTTTTACTGAAATTACAAGGATATTCATATTGTTTAGGTTTGTTGTCGATTCTAGAAACCGTGATTGAAACACGATTGGACGACTAGCCGTCAAAATCATCTTATTTTACTGAAATTACAAGGTTATTCATATTATTTGGGTTTGTTGTCGGTCTAGAAGCCGTGATTGAAACACGATTGGACGACTAGCCGTCAAAATCATCTTGTTTTACTGAAATTACAATGTTATTCATATTGTTTAGGTTTGACATCGATTGAAGACGTGATTGAAATACGATTGGACGACTAGCCGTCAAAAATCATCTTGTTTACTGAAATTACAAGGTTATTCATATTGTTTAGGTTTGTTGACGGTCTAGAAATAGCGTGATTGAAACACGATTAGGGACGACTAGCCAGTATAATCATCTTGTTTTACTGAAATTACAAGGATATTCATATTGTTTGGGTTGTTGTCAGATCTACAAGCCGTGATTGAAACACCGTTGGACGACTAATAATCAAAATCTTCTTGTTTACACTGAAATTACAAGGTTATTCTGTTTAAATTTGTTGTCGGTCTGAAGCCGTGATTGAAACACGATTGGACAGCCGTATCAAAATCATCTTGTTTTACTAGTACAATGTGTATTCATATTGTTTAGATTTGTTGTCGGTCACAAACTTGGCAGATTCTGAAACACAGTTGGACGACTAGCCGTCAAAATCGTCTTGTTTTACTAAATTACAGTTTATTCATCATTGTTCGTTTTGTTGTGTCCTGGTCTAAAAACTATTGATTGAAACACGATTGGACGACTAGCCGTCAAAATCATCTTGTTTTACTGAAATTACAAGGTTATTCATATTGTTGGGTTTGTTGTCGGCCTAGAAGCCGTGATTGAAACACGATTGGACGACTAGCCGTCAAAATCATCTTGTTTTACAATTACAAGGTTATTCATATTGTTTAAGTTTGTTGTCGGTCTAGAAGCCGTGATTAAATCACGATTGGACGACTAACCGTCAAAATCATCTTGTTTTACTGAAATTTTCTGAGTTATTCATATTGTTTAGGTTTGTTGTCGGTCTAGAAGCCATTGATTGAAACACGATTGGACGACTAGCCGTGAAAATCATCTTGTTTTACTGAAATTACAGGTTATTCATATTGTTTAGGTTTGTTGTCGGTCTAAAGCCGTAGTTGAAACACATTGGACGACTAGCGCGAAAATCATCTTGTTTTACTGAAATTACAAGGTTATTCATATTGTTTAGTTTGTTGTCGGTCTAGAAGCCAATGATTGAAACACGATTGGACGACGGCCACGTCAAAATCATCTTGTTTTTACTGAAAGTACAATGTTATTCATATTGTTTAGGTTTGTTGTCAGTCTAGAAGCCGTGATTCGGCTCCCGATTGGACGACTAGCCGTCAAAATCATCTTGTTTTACTGAAATTACTGTAAATTTATTCATATTGTTTAGGTTGTTGACGGTCTAGAAGCCGTGATTAGAAACAGGATTGGACGACTAGCCGTCATAATCATCTTGTTTTACTGAAATTACAAGGATATTCATATTGTTTAGGTTTGTTGTCGGTCTAGAAGCCGTGATTGAAACACGGGTGGACGACTAGCCGTCAAAATCGTCTTGTTTTACTGAAATTACAAGGTTATTCATATTGTTTAGGTTTGTTGTCGGTCAAGTAGTAGTTGAAACACAATTGGACCCATTGCTTGTCAAATCATCTTGTTTTGCTAGAATTACAAGGTTATTCATATTATTTAGGTTTGTTGTCGGTCTAGAAGCCGTGATTGAAACACGATTGGACGACGCTTCGTCGCTCATCTTGTTTTACTGAAATTACAAGGTTATTCATATTGTTTTAGTTTTGTTGTCGGTCATGACAATGATTGGCTTACGGTGGAGGATATAAATCAAATCAACTTGTTTACTGAAATTACAAGGTTATTCATATTGTTTGGGTTTGTTTGTCGGTCTAGAAGACGCTGATTGAAACACACGGTGATTGGACGACTAGCCGTCAAAATCATCTTGTTTTGCTGAAATTACAAGGTTATTCATATTGTTTTGGGTTTGTTGACGGTCTAGAAGCCGTGATTGAAACACGATTGGACGAGCTAGCCGTCATAATCATCTTCATTTTACTGAAATTACAAGGATATTCATATTGTTCAGGTTTGTTGTCGGTCTAGAAGCCGTGATTGAAACACGATTGGACGACTAGCCGTCAAAATCATCTTGTTTTACTGAAATTACAAGGTTATTCATATTGTTTGATTTTGTTGTCGGTCTAGAAGCCGTGATTGAAACACGATTGGACGACTAACGATCAAAATCATCTTGTTTTACTGAAATTACAATATTTATTCATATTGTTTAGGTTTGTTGTCGGTCTAGAAGACGTGATTGAAACACGATTGGACGACTAGCCGTCAAAATCATCTTGTTTTACTGAAATTACAAGGTTATTCATATTGTTTAAGTTTGTTGACGGTCTAGAAGCCGTGATTGAAACAGGATTGGACGACTAGCCGTCATAATCATCTTGTTTTACTGAAATTACAAGGATATTCATATTGTTTAGGTTTGTTGTCGGATAGAAGCCGTGATTGAAACACGATTGGACGACTAGCCGTCAAAATCGTCTTGTTTTACTGAAATTACAAGGTTATTCGTATTGTTTAGGTTTGTTGTCGGTCTAGAAGCCGTGATTGAAACACGATTGGACGACTAGCCGTCGAAATAATCTTGTTTTACTGAAATTACAATGTTATTCATATTGTTTAGGTGTGTTGTCGGTCTAGAAGCCGTGATTGAAACACGATTGGACGACTAGCATCAAAATCACATCTTGTTTACTGAAATTACAAGGTTATTCATGTTGTTTAGGTTTGTTGTCGGTCTAGAAGCCGTGATTGAAACACGATTGGACGACTAGCCGTCAAAATCATCTTGTTTTACTGAAATTACAAGGTTATTCATATTGTTTGGGTTTGTTGTCGGCCTAGAAGCCGTGTGATTGAAACACGATTGGACAGAAAACTAGCCGTCAAAATCATCTTGTTTTACTGAAATTACAAGGTTATTCATATTATTTGAGGTTTGTTGTCGGTCTAGAAGCCGTGATTAAATCACGATTGGACGACTAGCCGTGAAAATCATCTTGTTTTACTGAAATTACAGAGTTATTCATATTGTTTAGGTTTGTTGTCGGTCTAGAAGCCGTGATTGAAACACGATTGGACGACTAGCCGTCAAAATCATCTTGTTTTACTGAAATTACAAGGTTATTCATATTGTTTAGGTTTGTTGTCGGTCTAGAAGCCGTGATTGAAACACGGTGGAGGACTAGCCGTCAAAATCAACTTGTTTTACTGAAATTACAAGGTTATTCATATTGTTTTAGGTTTGTTGTCGGTTCTAGAAGACGTGATTGAAACACGATTGGACGACTAGCCGTCAAAATCATCTTGTTTTACTGAAATTACAAGGTTATTCATATTGTTTAAGGATTTGTTGACGGTCTAGAAGCCGTGATTGGAAAACACGATTGGACGACTAGCCGTCATAATCATCTTGTTTTACTGAAATTACAAGGATATTCATATTGTTTAGGTTTGTTGTCGGTCTAGAAGCCGTGATTGAAACACGATTGGACGACTAGCCGTCAAAATCATCTTGTTTTACTGAAATTACAAGGTTGTTCATGTTGTTTAGGTTTGTTGTCGGTCTAGAAGCCGTGATTAAATCACGATTGGACGACTAGCCGTCAAAATCATCTTGTTTTACTGAAATTACAAGGTTATTCATATTGTTTTGGGTTTGTTGTCTGGTCTGAAGCCGTGATTGAAACACGATTGGACGACTAGCCGTCAAAATCATCTTGTTTATATGAAATTACAAGGTTATTCATATTGTTTAGGTTTGTTGTCGGTCTAGAAGCCGTGATTGAAACACGATTGGACGACTAGCCGTGAAAATCATCTTGTTTTACTGAAATTACAAGGTTATTCATATTGTTTTTAGGTTTGTTGTCGGTCTAGAAGCCGTGATTGAAACACGATTGGACGACTAGCCGTCAAAAATCATCTTGTTTTACTGAAATTACAATGTTATTCATATTGTTTAGGTTTGTTGTCGGTCTAGAAGACGTGATTGAAACACGATTGGACATTATGCGTCAAAATCAACACATTTTACTGAAATTACAAGGTTATTCATATTGTTTAGGTTTGTTGACGGTCTAGAAGCCGTGATTGAAACAGGATTGGACGACTAGCCGTCATAATCATCTTGTTTTACTGAAATTACAAGGATATTCATATTGTTTAGGTTTGTTGTCGGTCTAGAAGCCGTGATTGAAACACGATTGGACGACTAGCCGTCAAAATCGTCTTGTTTTACTAAAATTACAAGGTTATTCATATTGTTTAGTTTTGTTGTCGGTCTAGAAGCCGTGATTGAAACACGATTGGACGACTAGCCGTCAAAATCATCTTGTTTTACTGAAATTACAAGGTTATTCATATTGTTTAGGTTTGTTGTCGGTCTAGAAGCCGTGATTGAAACACGATTGGACGACTAGCCGTAAAAAAAATCATCTTGTTTTACTAGAAATTACAAGGTTATTCATATTGTTTAGGTTTGTTGTCGGTCTAGAAGCCGTGATTGAAACACGATTGGAGGACTAGCCGTCACAAAATCAACTTGTTTTACTGAAATTACAAGGTTATTCATATTGTTTAGGTTTGTTGTCGGTCTAGAAGACGTGATTGAAACACGATTGGACGACTAGCCGTCAAAATCATCTTGTTTTACTGAAATTACAAGGTTATTCATATTGTTTAGGTTTGTTGACGGTCTAGAAGCCGTGATTGAAACACGATTGGACGACTAGCCGTCATAATCATCATATTTTTACTGAAATTACAAGGATATTCATATTGTTTAGGTTTGTTGTCGGTCTAGAAGCCGTGATTGAAACACGATTGGACGACTAACATCAAAAATCATCTTGTTTACTGAAATTACAAGGTTATTCATATTGTTTAGGTTTGTTGTCGGTCTAGAAGCCGTGATTGAAACACGATTGGACGACTAGCCGTCAAAATCATCTTTACTGAAATTACAATGTTATTCATATTGTTTAGGTTTGTTGTCGGTCTAGAAGACGTGATTGAAACACGATTGGACGACTAGCCGTCAAAATCATCTTGTTTTACTGAAATTACAAGATTCCAATTCATATTGTTTAGGTTTGTTGACGGTCTAGAAGCCGTGATTGAAACAGGATTGGACGACTAGCCGTCATAATCATCTTGTTTTACTGAAATTCTAGGATATTCATATTGTTTGGGTTTGTTGTCGGTCTAGAAGCCGTGATTGAAACACGATTGGACGACTAGCCGTCAAAATAGTCTTGTTTTACTGAAATTACAAGGTTATTCATATTGTTTAGGTTTGTTGTCGGTCTAGAAGCCGTGATTGAAACGATTGGACGACTAGCCGTCAAAATCATCTTGTTTTACTGAAATTACAATGTTATTCATATTGTTTGGTGTATTTGTCGGTCTAGAAGCTATTGATTGAAACACGATTGGACGACTAGCCGTCAAAATCATCTTGTTTTACTGAAATTACAAGGTTATTCATATTGTTTAGGTTTGTTGTCGGTCTAGAAGCCGTGATTGGCTCACGATTGGACGACTAGCCGTCAAAATCATCTTGTTTTACTGAAATTGCAAGGTTATTCATATTGTTTAGGTTTGTTGTCGGCCTAGAAGCCGTGATTGAAACACGGTGGACGACTAGCCGTCAAAATCATCTTGTTTTACTGAAATTAGTTATTCATATTGTTTAGGTTTGTTGTTGTCGGTCTGAAAGCCGTGATTAAATCCTGATTGGACGACTTAATGATGACGAAAATCATCTTACTGAAATTACAAGGTTATTCATATTGTTTAGGTTTGTTGTCGGTCTGTGCTTTCGTGATTGAAACACGATTGGACGACTAGCCGTCAAAATCCATCTTGTTTTACTGAAATTACAAGGTTATTCGTTTAGGTTTGTTGTCGGTCTAGAAGCCGTGATTGAAACACGATTGGACGACTAGCCGTCAAAATCATCTTGTTTTACTGAAATTACAAGGTTATTCATATTGTTTAGGTTTGTTGTCGTTCTAGAAGCTGCATTGAAACATTTACTGGACGACTAGCCGTCAAAATCATCTTGTTTTACTGGAAATTACAAGGTTATTCATATTGTTTTCCAGGTTTGTTGTCGGTCTAGAAGCCGTGATTGAAACACGATTGAGGACTAGCGTCGTAAAAATCAACTTGTTTTTAAATTACAAGGTTATTCATATTGTTTAGGTTTGTTGTCGGTCTAGAAGACGTGATTGAAACACGATTGGACGACTAGCCGTCAAAATCATCTTTGTTTTACTGAAATTACAAGGTTATTCATATTGTTTAGGGTTTGTTGACGGTCTAGAAGCCGTGATTGAAACACGATTGGACGACTAGTCATAAACATCTTGTTTTACTGAAATTACAAGGATATTCATATTGTTTAGGTTTGTTGTCGGTCTAGAAGCCGTGATTGAAACACGATTGGACGACTAGCCGTCAAAATCATCTTGTTTTACTGAAATTACAAGGTTATTCATATTGTTTAGGTTTGTTGTCGGTCTAGAAGCTTTGATTGAAACACGGATTGACGACTAGCTGTCAAAATCATCTTGTTTTACTGAAATTACAAGGTTATTCATATTGTTTAGGTTTGTTGTCGGTCTAGAAGCCGTGATTGAAACACGATTGACGATTGGCCGTCATAACGGTCTTGTTTTACTGAAATTACAAGGTTATTCATATTGTTTAGGTTTGTTGTCGGTCTAGAAGCCGTGATTAAAAAACATCATCCTTAGAGGAGGAAGATGACTAGCTGTCAAAATCATCTTGTTTTACTGAAATTAAGGGAAGGTTAGTTCATATTGTTTAGGTTTGTTGTCCTTCTAGAAGCTGTGATTGAAACACGATTGGACGACTAGCCGTCAAAATCATCTTGTTTTACTGAAATTACAAGGTTATTCATATTGTTTAGGTTTGTTGTCGGTCTAGAAGTCGGTGATTGAAACACGATTGGACGACTAGCCGTCAAAATTATCTTGTTTTACTGAAATTACAAGGTTATTCATATTGTTTAGGTTTGTTGACGGTCTAGAAGCCTTCGGTGATTGAAACACGATTGACGACTAGCCGTCATAAACATCTTGTTTTACTGAAATTACAAGGATATTCATATTGTTTAGGTTTGTTGTCGGTCTAGAAGTCGATTGAAACACGATTGGACGACTAGCCGTCAAAATCATCTTGTTTTACTGAAATTACAAGGTTATTCATATTGTTTAGGCTTGTTGTCGGTCTAGAAGCCGTGATTGAAACACGATTGGACGACTAGCCGTCAAAATTATCTTGTTTTACTGAAATTACAAGGTTATTCATATTGTTTAGGTTTGTTGTCGGTCTAGAAGCCGCGATTGAACACGATTGGACGACTAGCCGTCAAAATCATCTTGTTTACTGAAATTACAAGGTTATTCATATTGTTTAGGTTTGTTGTCGGTCTAGAAGCCGTGATTGAAAACACGATTGGACGACTAGCCGTCAAAATCATCTTGTTCTACTCGAATTACAAGGTTATTCATATTGTTTAGGTTTGTCGGTCTAGAAGCCGTGATTGAAAACACGATTGGACGACTAGCCGTCGAAATCATCTTGTTTTACTGAAATTACAAGGTTATTCATATTGTTTAGTTTTGTTGTCGGTCTAGAAGCTGTGATTGAAACACGATTGGACGACTAGCCGTCAAAATCATCTTGTTTTACTGAAATTACAAGGTTATTCATATTGTTTAGGTTTGTTGTCGGTCTAGAAGCTGTGATTTGACGACAATTGGACGACTAGAACTCAAAATCATATTATTGTTTAAAGTAATTGCATGGTTATTCATATTGTTTAGGTTTGTTGTCGGTCTAGAAGCCGTGATTGAAAACACGATTGGACGACTAGCCGTCAAAATCATCTTGTTTTTACTTGAAATTACAAGGTTATTCATATTGTTTAGGTTTGTTGTCGGTCTAGAAGCCGTGATTGAAACGCGATTGACGACTAGCCGTCAAAATCATCTTGTTTTACTGGAATTACAATGTTATTCATATTCTTTAGGTTTGTTGTCGGTCTAGAAGCCGTGATTGAAACACGATTGGACGACTAGCCGTCAAAATTATCTTGTTTTACTGAAATTACAAGGTTATTCATATTGTTTAGGTTTGTTGTCGGTCTAGAAGCCGTGATTGAAACACGATTGGACGACTAGCCGTCAAAATCATCTTGTTTCTATCAAATTACAAGGTTATTCATATTGTTTAGGTTTGTTGTCGGTCTAGAAGCCGTGATTGAAACACGATTGACGACTAGCCGTCAAAATCATCTTGTTTTACTGAAATTACAAGGTTATTCATATTGTTTAGGTTTGTTGTTTGTCTAGAAGCCGTGATTGAAACACGATTGACGACTAGCCGTCAAAATCATCTTGTTTTACTGAAATTACAGGGTTATTCATATTGTTTAGGCTCGTTGTTTGGTCTAGAAGCCGTGATTGAAACACGATTGGACGACCAGCCGTCAAAATCATCTTGTTTTACTGAAATTTACAAGGTTATTCATATTGTTTAGGTTTGTTGTCGGTCTAGAAGCCGTGATTGAAACACGATTGGACGACTAGCCGTCAAAATCATCTTGTTTTACTGAAATTACAAGGTTATTCATTGTTTAGGTTTGTTGTCGGTCTAGAAGACGTGATTGAAACACGACGGACGACTAGCCGTCAAAATCATCTTGTTTTACTGAAATTACAAGGCTAGACTATTATTGAAGCTAGGTTTGTTGACGGTCTAGAAGCCGTGATTGAAAACACGATTGGACGACTAGCCGTCATAATCATCTTGTTTTACTGAAAATTACAAGGATATTCATATTGTTTAGGTTTGTTGTCGGTCTAGAAGCCGTGATTGAAACACGATTGACGACTAGCCGTCAAAAAATCATCTTGTTTTACTGAAATTACAATGTTATTCATATTGTTTAGATTTGTTGTCGGTCTAGAAGCTGTGATTAAAACAATGATTGGACGACTAGCTGTCAAAATCATCTTGTTTTACTGAAATTACAAGGTTATTCATATTGTTTAGTTTTTGTCGGTCTTAGAAGCCGTGATTGAAACACGATTGACGATCATTGTCAAAATCATCTTGTTTTACTGTACCTCATAAAGGTTATTCATATTGTTTGTTGTCGGCCTAGAAGCCGTGATTGAAACACGATTGGACGACTAGCCGTCAAAATCATCTTGTTTCTTACTGAAATTACAAGGTTAGTCACATTATTTAGGTTTGTTGTCGGTCTTGTAGAAGCCGTGATTAAATCACGACGGACGACTAGCCGTCAAAATCATCTTGTTTACTGAAATTACAAGGTTATTCATATTGTTTAGGTTTGTTGTCGGTCTAGAAGCCGTGATTGAAACACGATTGGACGACTAGCCGTGAAAATCATCTTGTTTTACTGAAATTACAAGGTTATTCATATTGTTTAGGGTTTGTTGTTTGTCTAGAAAGCCGTGATTGCAAACACGATTGACGACTAGCCGTGAAAATCATCTTGTTTTACTGAAATTACAAGGTTATTCATATTGTTTAGGTTTGTTGTCGGTCTAGAAGCCGTGATTGAAACACGATTGGACGACTAGCCGTCAAAATCATCTTTGTTTTACTGAAAGTACAATGTTATTCATATTGTTTAGGTTTGTTGTTTGGTCTAGAAGCTGTGATTGAAACACGATTGGACGACTAGCCGTCAAAATCATCTTGTTTTACTGAAATTACAAGGTTATTCATATTGTTTAGGTTTGTTGTCGGTCTAGCAGCCGTGATTGAAACACGATTGGACGACTAGGCCGTCAAAATCATCTTGTTTTACTAAAATTACAAGGTTATTCATATTGTTTTATTTGTTGTCGGTCTAGAAGCCGTGATTGAAACACGATTGGACGACTAGCCGTCAAAATCATCTTGTTTTACTGAAATTACAAGGTTATTCATATTGTTTAGGTTTGCTGTCGGTCTAGAAGCCGTGATTGAAACACGATTTTCGACGACTAGCTGTCAAAATCATCTTGTTTTACCGAAATTACAAGCCTATATTGTTTAGTTTGTTGTCGTTCTAGAAGCCGTGATTGAAACACGATTACGACTAGCCGTCAAAATCATCTTGTTTTACTGAAATTACAAGGTTATTCATATTGTTTAGTTTTGTTGTCGGTCTAGAAGCCGTGATTGAAACATCGATTGGAGGACTAGCTGTCAAAATCAACTTGTTTTCTGAAATTACAAGGTTATTCATATTGTTTAGGTTTGTTGTCGGTCTAGAAGACGTGATTGAAATGTCGATTGACGACTTAGCCGTCAAAATCATCTTGTTTTACTGAAATTACAAGGTTATTCATATTGTTTAGGTTTGTTGACGGTCTAGAAGCGTGATTGAAACACGATTGGACGACTCAGCTGTCATAAACATCTTGTTTTACTGAAATTACAAGGATATTCATATTGTTTACTTGTTGTCGGTCTTAGAAGCCGGTTTAAACACGATTGGACGACTAGCCGTCAAAATCATCTTGTTTTACTGAAATTACAAGGTTATTCATATTGTTTAGGTTTGTTGTCGGTTCGTGAAGCCGTGATTGAAACACGATTGACGACTAGCCGTCAAAATCATCTGTTTTACTGGAAATTACAAGGTTATTCATATTGTTTAGGTTTGCTGTTTGGTCTAGAAGCCGTGATTGAAACACGATTGGACGACTAGCCGTCATAATCATCTTGTTTTACTGAAATTACAAGGTTATTCATATTGTTTAGGTTTGTTGTCGGTCTAGAAGCCGTGATTGAAACACGATTGGACGACTAGCCGTCAAAATCATCTTGTTTTACTGAAATTACAAGGTTATTCATATTGTTTAGGTTTGTTGTCCTTCTAGAAGCTGTGATTGAAACACGATTGGACGACTAGCCGTCAAATCATCTTGTTTTACTGAAATTACAAGGTTATTCATATTGTTTAGGTTTGTTGTCGGTCTAGAAGCCGTGATTGAAATGACGATTGGACGACTAGCCGTCAAAATTATCTTGTTTTACTGAAATTACAAGGTTATTCATATTGTTTAGGTTTGTTGACGGTCTAGAAGCCGTGATTGAAACACGATTGACGACTAGCTGTCATAAACATCTTGTTTTACCGAAATTACAAGGATATTCATATTGTTTAGGTTTGTTGTCGGTCTAGAAGCCGTGATTGAAACACGATTGGACGACTAGCCGTCAAAATCACTTCCTTTGTTTTACTGAAATTACAAGGTTATTCATATTGTTTAGGTTTGCTGTCGGTCTAGAAGCCGTGATTGAAAACACTGACGACTAGCTGTCAAAAATTATCTTGTTTTACTGAAATTACAAGGCTATTCATATTGTTTAGGTTTGTTGTCGGTCTAGAAGCTGCGATTGGAACACGATTGGACGACTAGCCGTCAAAAATCATCTTGTTTTTACCGAAATTACAAGGTTATTCATATATTGTTTAGGTTTGTTGTCGGTCTTTAGAAGCCAGGATTGAAACACGATTGACGACTAGCCGTCAAAATCATCTTGTTCTACTGAAATTACAGTTATTCATATTGTTTAGGTTTGTTGTCGGTCTAGAAGCCGTGATTGAAACACGAATTTGGACGACTAGCCGTCGAAATCATCTTGTTTTACTGAAATTACAAGGTTATTCATATTGTTTAGTTTTGTTGTCGGTCTAGAAGCCGTGATTGAAACACGATTGGACGACTAGCCGTCAAAATCATCTTGTTTTACTGAAATTACAAGGTTAAGTTCATATTGTTTAGGTTTGTTGTCGGTCTAGAAGCCGTGATTTGACGACAATTGGACGACTAGAACTCAAAATCATATTACTAAAGTAATTGCATGGTTATTCATATTGTTTAGGTTTGTTGTCGGTCTAGAAGCCGTGATTGAAACACGATTGGACGACTAGCCGTCAAAATCATCTTGTTTTACTTAGAAATTACAAGGTTATTCATATTGCTTAGGTTTGTTGTCGGTCTAGAAGCCGTGATTGAAACGCGATTGGACGACCAGTCGTCAAAATCATCTTGTTTTACTGGAATTAAGGCAATGTTATTCATATTCTTTAGGTTTGTTGTCGGTCTAGAAGCCGTGATTGAAACACGATTGACGACTAGCCGTCAAAATTATCTTGTTTTACTGAAATTACAAGGTTATTCATATTGTTTAGGTTTGTTGTCGGTCTAGAAGCCGTGATTGAAACACGATTGGACGACTAGCCGTCGTAAAATCATCTTGTTTTACTGAAATTACAAGGTTATTCATATTGTTTTTTAGTTTGTTGTCGGTCTAGAAGCCGTGATTGAAACACGATTGGACGACTAGCCGTCAAAATCATCTTGTTTTACTGAAATACAAGGTTATTCATATTGTTTAGGTTTGTTGTCGGGTCTAGAAGCCGTGATTGTAGAAACACGATTGATTTGACTAGCCGTCAAAATCATCTTGTTTTATTGAAATTACAGGGTTATTCATATTGTTTAGGTTTGTTGTTCGGTCTAGAAGCTGCATTGAAAACACGATTGGACGACTAGCCGTCAAAATCATCTTGTTTTACTGGAAATTACAAGGTTATTCATATTGTTTAGGTTTGTTGTCGGTCTTAGAAGCCGTGATTGAAACACGATTGACGACTAGCCGTCAAAATCATCTTGTTTTACTGAAATTACAAGCGTTATTCATATTGTTTAGGTTTGTTGTCGGTCTAGAAGCCGTGATTGAAACACGATTGGACGACTAGCCGTGAAAATCATCTTGTTTTACTGAAATTACAAGGTTATTCATATTGTTTAGGTTTGTTGACGGTTCAGAAGCCGTGATTGAAACACGATTGACGACTAGCCGTCATAATCATCTTCTTTTACTGAAATTACAAGGATACTATTGTTTAGGTTTTGTTGTCTATTCAGAAGCCGTGATTGAAACACGATTGGACGACTAGCCGTCAAAAATCATCTTGTTTACTGAAATTACAAGGTTATTCATATTGTTTAGGTTTGTTGTCGGTCTAGAAGCCGTGATTGAAAACACGATTGACGACTAGCCGTCAAAATCATCTTGTTTTACCGGAAATTACAATGTTATTCATATTGTTTAGGTTTGTTGTCGGTCTAGAAGACGTGATTGAAATATTGGTTTTCCACGACTATTGTCAAAATCATCTTGTTTTACTGAAATTACAAGGTTATTCATATTGTTTAGTTTGTTGACGGTCTAGCCGTGATTGAAACAGATTGGACGACTAGCCGTCATAATCATCTTGCTTTACTGAAATTACAAGGATATTCATATTGTTTAGGTTTGTTGTCGGTCTAGAAGCCGTGATTGAAACACGATTGGACGACTAGCCGTCAAAATCGTCTTGTTTTACTGAAATTACAAGGTTATTCATATTGTTTAGGTTTGTTGTCGGTCTAGAAGCCGTGATTGAAACACGATTGGACGACTAGCCGTCAAAATCATCTTGTTTTACTGGAAATTACAAGGTTATTCATATTGTTTAGGTTTGTTGTCGGTCTAGAAGCCGTGATTGAAACACGCGATTGACGACTAGCCGTCAAAATCATCTTGTTTTACTGAAATTACAAGGTTATTCATATTGTTTAGTTTGTTGTCGGTCTAGAAGCCGTGATTGAAACACGATTGAGTGACTAGCTGTCAAAATCAACTTCTTGTTTTACTGAAATTACAAGGTTATTCATATTGTTTAGGTTTGTTGTCGGTCTAGAAGACGTGATTGAAACACGATTGGACGACTAGCCGTCAAAATCATCTTGTTTTACTGAAATTACAAGCGTTATTCATATTGTTTAGGTTTGTTGACGGTCTAGAAGCCGTGATTGAAACACGATTGGACGACTAGCCGCTTGCAGCAATCATCTTGTTTGCATTTACAAGGATATTCATATTGTTTAGGTTTGTTGTCGGTCTAGAAGCTGTGATTGAAACACGATTGGACGACTAGCTGTCAAAATCATCTTGTTTTACTGGAAATTGGTTGCCAAGCTATTCATATTGTTTAGGTTTGTTGTCGGTCTAGAAGCCGTGATTGAACACGATTGACGACTAGCCGTCAAAATCATCTTGTTTTACTGAAATTACACTGTTATTCATTGTTTAGGTTTGTTGTCGGTCTAGAAGACGTGATTGAAACACGATTGGACGACTAGCCGTCAAAATCATCTTTGTTTTACTGAAATTGCTAAGTTATTCATATTGTTTAGGTTTGTTGACGGTCTAGAAGCCGTGATTGAAACACTATTTGGACGACTAGCTGTCATAATCATCTTGTTTTACTGAAATTACAAGGATATTCATATTGTTTAGGTTTGTTGTCGGTCTAGAAGCCGTGATTGAAACACGATTGGACGACTAGCCGTCAAAATCTTCTTGTTTGCATTGAAATTACAAGGTTATTCATATTGTTTAGTTTGTTGTCGGTCTAGAAGCTGTGATTGAAACACGATTTGGACGACCAGTCGTCAAAATCATCTTGTTTTACTGAAATTACAATGTTGTTCATATTGTTTAGATTTGTTGTCGGTCTAGAAGCCGTGATTGAAACACGATTGACGACTAGCCGTCAAAATCATCTTGTTTTACTGAAATTACAAGTTTATTCATATTGTTTAGTTTTGTTGTCGGTCTAGAAGTCGTGATTGAAACACGATTGGACGACTAGCCGTCAAAATCATCTTTGTTTTACTGAAATTACAAGGTTATTCATATTGTTTAGGTTTGTTGTCGGCCTAGAAGCCGTGATTGAAACACGATTGGACGACTAGCCGTCAAAATCATCTTGTTTTATCAAATTGCTGCTGTTATTCATATTGTTTAGGTTTGTTGCCTATTCAGAAGCCGTGATTAAATCACGATTGGACGACTAGCCGTCAAAAATCATCTTGTTTTACCGAAATTACGCGGTTATTCATATTGTTTAGGTTTGTTGTCGGTCTAGAAGTCGTGATTGAAACACGATTGGACGACTAGCCGTGAAAATCATCTGTTTTACTGAAATTGCGAAGGTTATTCATATTGTTTAGGTTTGTTTGGTTTGGTCTAGAAGCCGTGATTGAAACACGATTGGACGACTAGCCGTGAAAATCATCTTGTTTTACTGAAATTACAAAGGTTATTCATATTGTTTAGGTTTGTTGTCGGTCTAGAAGCCGTGATTGAACACGATTGGACGACTAGCCGTCAAAATCATCTTGTTTTACTGAAAGTACAATGTTATTCATATTGTTTAGGTTTGTTGCTCGGTCTAAAGCCGTGATTGAAACACGATTGGACGACTAGCCGTCAAAATCATCTTGTTTTACTGAAATTACAAGGTTATTCATATTGTTTAGGTTTGTTGTCGGTTCAGTAGCCGTGATTGAACACGATTGGACGACTAGCCGTCAAAATCATCTTGTTTTACTAAAATTACAAGGTTATTCATATTGTTTTATTTGTTGTCGGTCTAGAAGCCGTGATTGAAACACATTTGGACGACTAGCCGTCAAAATCATCTTGTTTTACTGAAATTACAAGGTTATTCATTGTTTAGGTTTGTCGGTCTAGAAGCCGTGATTGAAACACGATTGGACGACTAGCCGTCAAAATCATCTTGTTTTACTGAAATTACAAGGTTATTCATATTGTTTAGGTTTGTTGTCGTTCTAGAAGCCGTGATTGAAACACTACTGACGACTAGCCGTCAAAATCATCTTCTTGTTTTACTGAAATTACAAGGTTATTCATATTGTTTAGGTTTGTTGTCGGTCTAGAAGCCGTGATTGAAACACGATTGGAGGACTAGCCGTCAAAATCAACTTGTTTTCGAAATTACAAGGTTATTCATATTGTTTAGGTTTGTTGTCGGTCTAGAAGACGTGATTGAATGACTGGACGACTAGCCGTCAAAATCATCTTGTTTTACTGAAATTACAAGGTTATTCACATTGTTTAGGTTTGCTTTGGACGGTTCAGGCCGTGATTGAAACACGATTGGACGACTAGCCGTCATAAACATCTTGTTTTACTGAAATTACAAGGATATTCATATTGTTTAGGTTTGTTGTCGGTCTAGAAGCTGTGATTGAAACACGATTGGACGACTAGCCGTCAAAATCATCTTGTTTTACTGAAATTACAAGGTTATTCATATTGTTTAGGTTTGTTGTTTATTCGGGAAGCCGTGATTGAAACACGATTGGACGACCAGCGCCGGTCAAAATCATCTCGTTTTACTGAAATTACGCAAGGTTATTCATATTGTTTAGGTTTGTTGTCGGTCTAGAAGCCGTGATTGAAACACGATTGACGACTAGCCGTCATAATCATCCTGCTTTACTAAAATTACAAGGTTATTCATATTGTTTAGGTTTGTTGTTTGGTCTAGAAGCCGTGATTGAAACACGATTGGACGACTAGCCGTCAAAATCATCTTGTTTTACTGAAATTACAAGGTTATTCGTATATTGTTTAGGTTTGTTGTCGGTCTAGAAGCCGTGATTGTAACACGATTGACGACTAGCCGTCAAAATCGTCTTGTTTTACTGAAATTACAAGGTTATTCATTGTTTAGGTTTGTTGTCGGTTCAGAAGCCGTGATTGAAACACGATTGGACGACTAGCCGTCAAAAATCATCTTGTTTTACTGAAATTACAAGGTTATTCATATTGTTTAGGTTTGTTGTCGGTCTTAGAAGCCGTGATTGAAACACGATTGGACGACTAGCCGTCAAAATCATCTTGTTTTACTGAAATTACAAGGTTATTCATATTGTTTAGGTTTGTTGTCGGTCTAGAAGCCGTGATTGAAACACGATTGGACGACTAGCCGTCAAAATCATCTTCTTTACTGAAATTACAAGGTTATTCAGTATTGTTTAGGTTTGTTGTCGGTCTAGAAGCTGTGATTGAAACACGATTGGACGACTAGCCGTCAAAATCATCTTGTTTTACTGAAATTACAAGGTTATTCATATTGTTTAGGTTTGTTGTCGGTCTAGAAGCTGTGATTGAAACACGATTGGACGACTAGGGCGTCAAAATCATCTTGTTTTACTGAAATTACAATGTTATTCATATTGTTTAGGTTTGTTGTCGGTCTAGAAGCCGTGATTGAAACAGGATTGGACGACTAGCCGTCATATTCAATATCTTGTTTTACTGAAATTACAAGGTTATTCATATTGTTTAGGTTTGTTGTCGGTCTAGAAGCCGTGATTGAAACACGATTGGACGACTAGCCGTCAAAATCATCTTGTTTACTGAAATTACAAGGTTATTCATATTGTTTAGGTTTGTTGTCGGCTCAGAAGCCGTGATTGAAACACGATTGGACGACTAGCTGTCAAAATCATCTGTTTTACTGAAATTACAAGGTTATTCATATTGTTTAGGTTTGTTGTCGGTCTAAAAGTCGCGGATGAAAACACGATTGACGACTAGCTGCCAAAACTTCCATCTTTGTTTTACTGAAATTACAATGTTATTCATATTGTTTAGATTTGTTGTCGGTCTAGAAGCCGTGATTGAAACACGATTGGACGACTAGCCGTCAAAATCATCTTGTTTTACTGGAAATTACAAGTTTATTCATATTGTTTAGTTTTGTTGTCGGTCTAGAAGCCGTGATTGAAACACGATTGGACGACTAGCTGTCAAAATCATCTTGTTTTACTGAAATTACAAGGTTATTCATATTGTTTAGGTTTGTTATGGCTCTAGAAGCCGTGATCAACACGATTGACTAGCGTCAAAATCATCTTGTTTTACTGAAATTGTTATTCATATTGTTTAGGTTTGTTGTCGGTCTAGCCGTGATTAAATCACGATTGGACGACTAGCCGTCAAAATCATCTTGTTTTACTGAAATTACAAGGTTATTCATATTGTTTAGGTTTGTTGTCGGTCTAGAAGCCGATTGAAACACGATTGGACGACTAGCCGTGAAAATCATCTTGTTTTACTGAAATTACAAGGTTATTCATATTGTTTAGGTTTGTTGTCGGTCTAGGATGTGATTGAAACACGATTGGACGACTACGAAAATCATCTTGTTTTACTGAAATTACAAGGTTATTCATATTGTTTAGGTTTGTTGTCGGTCTAGAAGCCGTGACGAAACACGATTGACGAGACTAGCCGTCAAAATCATCTTGTTTTACTGAAAGTACAATGTTATTCATTGTTTAGGTTTGTTGTCGGTCTAGAAGCCGTGATTGAAACACGATTGGACGACCAGCTGCCGTCAAAATCATCTTGTTTTACTGAAATTACAAGGTTATTCATATTGTTTAGGTTTGTTGTCGGTCTAGCAGCCGTGATTGAAACACGATTGACGACTAGCCGTCAAAATCATCTTGTTTTACTAAAATTACAAGGTTATTCATATTGTTTTATTTGTTGTCGGTCTAGGCCGTGATTGAAACACGATTGGACGACTAGCCGTCAAAATCATCTTGTTTTACTGAAATTACAAGGTTATTCATATTGTTTAGGTTTGTTGTCGGTCTAGAAGCCGTGATTGAAACACGATTGGACGACTAGCCGTCAAAATCATCTTGTTTTACCGAAATTACAAGGTCTATTGTTTAGGTTTGTTGTCGTTCTGAAGCCGTGATTGAAACACGATTGGACGACTAGGCCGTCAAAATCATCTTGTTTTACTGTTGAAATTACAAGGTTATTCATATTGTTTAGGTTTGGCTGTTTGCCCGCCGGATTGAAACACGATTGAGTGGACTAGCTGTCAAAATCAACTTGTTTTCTGAAATTACAAGGTTATTCATATTGTTTAGGTTTGTTGTCGGTCTAGAAGACGTGATTGAAACACGATTGGACGACTAGCCGTCAAAATCATCTTGTTTTACTGAAATTAAGGGGCAAGTTATTCATATTGTTTAGGTTTGTTGGACGGTCTAGAAGCCGTGATTGGAACACGATTGGACGACTAGCCGTCATAAAACATCTTGTTTTACTGGAAATTACAAGGATATTCATATTGTTTAGGTTTGTTGTCGGTCTAGAAGCCGTGATTGAAACACGATTGAGCCGACTAGCCGTCAAAATCATCTTGTTTTACTGAAATTACAAGGTTATTCATATTGTTTAGGTTTGTTGTCGGTCTAGAAGCCGTGATTGAAACACGATTGGACGACTAGCCGTCAAAATCATCTTGTTTTACTGAAATTACAAGGTTATTCATATTGTTTAGGTTTGAAGGTTTTGGTCTAGAAGCCGTGATTGAAACACGATTGGACGACTAGCCGTCATAATCATCTTGTTTTTACTGGAAATTACAAGGTTATTCATTGTTTAGGCTTGTTGTCGGTCTAGAAGTCGTGATTGAAACACGATTGGACGACTAGCCGTCAAAATCATCTTGTTTCACTGAAATTACAAGGTTATTCATATTGTTTAGTTTGTTGTCGGTTCAGGAAGCCGTGATTGTAACACGATTGGACGACTAGCCGTCAAAATCGTCTTGTTTTACTGAAATTACAAGGTTATTCATATTGTTTAGGTTTGTTGTCGGTCTAGAAGCCATGATTGAAACACGATTGGACGACTAGCCGTCAAAATCATCTTGTTTTACTGAAATTACAAGGTTATTCATATTGTTTAGGTTTGTTGTCGGTCTAGGCCGTGATTGGAACACGATTGGACGACTAGCCGTCAAATCATCTTGTTTTACTGAAATTACAAGGTTATTCATATTGTTTAGGTTTGTTGTCGGTCTAGAAGCTGTGATTGAAACACGATTGACGACTAGTTTTCGTCAAAATCATCTTCTTTTACTGAAATTACAAGGTTATTCATATTGTTTAGGTTTGTTGTCGGTCTAGAAGCCGTGATTGAAACACGATTGGACGACTAGCCGTCAAAATCATCTTGTTTTACTGAAATTACAAGGTTATTCATATTGTTTAGGTTTGTTGTCGGTCTAGAAGCTGTGATTGAAACACGATTGGACGACTAGGCGTCAAAATCATCTTGTTTTACTGAAATTACAATGTTATTCATATTGTTTAGGTTTGTTGTCGGTCTAGAAGCCGTGATTGAAACAGGATTGGACGACTAGCCGTCATAATCATCTTGTTTTACTGAAATTACAAGGTTATTCATATTGTTTAGGTTTGTTGTCGGTCTAGAAGCTGTGATTGAAAACACGATTGACGACTAGCCGTCAAAATCATCTTGTTTTACTGAAATTCTCAAGTTATTCATATTGTTTAGGTTTGTTGTCGGCCTAGAAGCCGTGATTGAAACACGATTGACGACTAGCCGTCAAAATCATCTTGTTTTACTGAAATTACAAGGTTATTCATATTGTTTAGGTTTGTTGTCGGTCTAGAAGCCGTGATTAAATCACGATTGACGACTTCAGCTGTCAAAATCGCCTTGTTTTACTGAAATTACAAGGTTATTCATATTGTTTAGGTTTGTTGTCGGTCTAGAAGCCGTGATTGAAACACGTCGATTGGACGACTAGCCGTCAAAATCATCTTGTTTTACTGAAATTACAAGGTTATTCATATTGTTTAGGTTTGCTGTCGGTCTAGAAGCTGTGATTGAAACACGATTGACGACTAGCCGTCAAAATCATCTTGTTTTACTGAAATTATGCAAGGTTATTCATATTGTTTAGGTTTGCTGACGGTCTAGAAGCCGTGATTGAAACACGATTGGACGACCAGTCATAATCATCTTGTTTTACTGAAATTACAAGGATATTCATATTGTTTAGGCTTGTTGTTTGTCTAGAAGCCGTGATTGAT
>JBBBDQ010013418.1:0-54182 GCA_037127315.1 Ascarosepion bandense
TCATCTGTTTTACTGAAATTACAAGCATATTCATATTGTTTAGGTGCTCAAGGTTGGTCTAGAAGCCATGATTGAAACACGATTTGGACGACTAGCCGTCAAAATCATCTTGTTTTACCGGAAATTACAATAGTTCATATTGTTTAGGTTTGTTGTCGGCCCAAAGCTGCATTGAAACACGATTGGACGACTAGCCGTCAAAATCATCTTGTTTTACTGAAATTACAAGGTTGTCTGTTGTTTAGGTTTGTTGCTGGTCTAGAAGCCGTGGATGAAATCGCGATTGACGACTGTACGCCAAAATCAATTGTTTTACTGAAATTACAAGGTTATTCATATTGTTTAGGTTTGTTGTCGGTCTAGAAGCGGTGATTGAAACATCACTGGACGAATTAGCTGCCAAAATCATCTTGTTTTACTGAAATTAGCAAGGTTATTCATATTGTTTAGGTTTGTTGTCGGTCTAGAAGCCGTGATTGAAACACGATTGGACGACTAGCCGGGAAAATCATCTTGTTTTACTAAAATTACAAGGTTATTCATATTGTTTAGCTTTGTTGTCGGTCTAGAAGCCGTGATTGAAACACGATTGGACGACTAGCCGTCAAAATCATCTTGTTTTACTGGAAATTTGTGCAATGTTATTCATTGCTTTAGGTTTGTTGTCGCAGTCGAAGACGTGATTGAAACATGATTGGACGACTAGCCGTCAAAATCATCTTGTTTTTACTTGAAATTACAAGGTTATTCATGTTATATTGTTTACGTCATTGACAATAGAAGCCGTGACGAAAAGTCAGGGATTGACGACTAGCCGTCATAATCATCTTGTTTTACTGAAATTACAAGGATATTCCATATTGTTTAGGTTTGTTGTCGGTCTGTAGCTTTGATTGAAAATTAGTCGATTTAATGACTTAGCACAACGTCTTGTTTTACTGAAACATATGACCTTACATTGTTTAGTTGTTAAGCCATCTAGAAGCTATGATTGAAACACGATTTATTCACCAGCCGTCAAAATTAATTGTTTTACTGAAATTACAATGTTATTCATAGAAGCTAGGTTTTGTTGTCGGTCTAGAAGCTGTGATTGGAAATGATGATTGGACGACTAGCCGTCAAAAATTACCCTGTTTGGCCATTGAAATGTTATTCATGATGGCTAGGTTTGTTGTCGGTCCAGAAGCCGCATTGAAATGACGATTGGACGACTAGCCGTCAAAATCATCCTGAAGTTTTACTGAAACATAAAGGTTATTCATATAGTTTAGGTTTGTTGTCGGCCTTGAAGCTGCATTTAAACACGATTGGACGACTAGCTGTCAAAATCATCTTAAGCCACTGAAATTACAAGGTTCATATTGTTTAGGTTTGTTGTTTGTTCAGAAGCCGTGATTAAATCACGATTAACACTTCAAGCCGTGAAAAATCATCTTCGTTTTACTGAAACGGCAAAGTTATTCATATTGTTTATGTTTGTTACTATTTTAGAAGCCGTGATAAAACACGAATGGACGACTAGCCGTCAAAATCATCTTGTTTTACTGAAATTATGGGTTATTCATATTGTTTTATTTGTTGTCGGTCTAGAAGCCGTGATTGAAACACGATTGAAAGACTGAAAATGTCAAACGAACTATTTTACTGAAATCATAAAGTTATTCATATTGTTTAGGTTTGTTGTCGGTCTAGAAGACGTGATTGAAACACGATTGGACGACTAGCCGTGAAAATCATCTTGTTTTACCGAAATTACGGGTTATTCATATTGTTTAGGTTTGTTGTCGGTCTAGAAGCCGTGATTGTAATAATGACGACGCGACTAGCCGTCAAAATCGTCTTGTTTTACTGAAATTACAAGGTTATTCATATTGTTGAGGTTTGTTGTCGGTCTAGAAGCCGTGATTGAAACACGATTGGACGACTAGCCGTCAAAATCATCTTGTTTTACTGAAATTACAAGGTTATTCATATTGTTTAGGTTTGTTGTCGGTCTAGAAGCCGTGATTGAAACACGATTGACGTGACTAGCCGTCAAAATCATCTTGTTTTACTGAAATTACAATGGTATTCATATTGTTTAGTTTGTTGTCGCATTCAGAAGCCGTGATTGAAACACGATTGGACGACTAGCCGTCAAAAACTATCTGCTTTACTGAAATTACAAGGTTATTCATATTGTTTAGATTTGTTGTCGGCCCAGAAGCCGTGATTGAAACACGATTGGACGACTAGCCGTCAAAATCATCTTGTTTTGCTGAAATTACAAGGTTATTCATATTGTTTAGGTTTGTTGTTTGTCTAGGAAGCCGTGATTAAATCACGATTGGACGACTAGCCGTCAAAAATCATCTTGTTTTACTGAAATTACAAGGTTATTCATATTGTTTAGGTTTGTTGTCGGTCTAGAAGCCGTGATTGAAACACGATTGGACGACTAGCCGTGAAAATCATCTTGTTTTACTGAAATTACAAGGTTATTCATATTGTTTAGGTTTGTTGTCGGTCTAGAAGCCGTGATTGAAACACAATTGGACGACCAGCTGCCACCAATTTGTTTTACTGAAATTACAATGTTATTCATATTGTTTAGGTTTGTTGTCGGTCTAGAAGACGTGATTGAAACACGATTGGACGACTAGCCGTCAAAATCATCTTGTTTTACAGAAATTACAAGGTTATTCATATTGTTTAGGCTTGTTGACGGTCTAGAAGCCGTGATTGAAACACGATTGACGACTAGCCGTCATAATCATCTTGTTTTACTGAAATGAGAAGGATATTCATATTGTTTAGGTTTGTTGTCGGTCTAGAAGCCGTGATTGAAACACGATTGGACGACAAGCCGTCAAAATCGTCTTGTTTTACTGAAATTACAAGGTTATTCATATTGTTTAGGTTTGTTGTCGGTCTAGAAGCCGTGATTGAAACACGATTGGACGACTAGCCGTCAAAATCATCCTTGGTTTTACTGAAATTACAAGGTTATTCATATTGTTTAGGTTTGTTGTAGGTCTAGAAGCCGGATTTAAAACACGATTGGACGACTAGCCGTCAAAATCATCTTGTTTTTACCAAAATTACAAGGTTATTCATATTGTTTAGGTTTGTTGTCGGTCTAGAGGCCGTGATTAAATCACGATTGAATACCATGAAAATCATCTTGTTTTACTGAAATTACAAGGTTATTCATATTGTTTAGGTTTGTTGTCGGTCTAGAAGTTTTATCGAACACGATTGGACGACTAGCCGTCAAAATCATCTTGTTACCGAATGACATGGTCTTACATTATTAGTATTTGTTGTCGGTCTAGAAGCCGTGATTGAAACACGATTGGACGACTAGCCGTCAAAATCATCTTGTTTTACTGAAATTACAATGTTATTCATATTGTTTAGGTTTGTTGTCGGTCTAGAAGCCGTGATTGAAAACACGATTGGACGACTAGCCGTCAAAATCATCTTTGTTTTACTGGAAATTACAAGGTTATTCATATTGTTTAGATTTGTTGGTTTGCCCTAGAAGCCGTGATTGAAACACGATTGGACGACTAGCCGTCAAAATCAGTTTTGTTTTGCTGAAATTACAAGGTTATTCATATTGTTTAGGTTTGTTGGTTTATTTAGAAGCCGTGATTAAATCACGATTGGGATTAACGAAATGTCAAAAAAATCATCTTGTTTTACTGAAATTAAAGGTTATTCATATTGTTTAGGTTTGTTGTCGGTCTAGAAGCCGTGATTGAAACACGATTGGACGACTAGCCGTGAAAATCACCGTTTTACTGAAATTACAAGGTTATTCATATTGTTTAGGTTTGTTGTCGGTCTAGAAGCCGTGATTGAAAATGACAATTGGACGACTAGCCGTCAAAATCATCTTGTTTTACTGAAATTACAATGTTATTCATATTGTTTAGGTTTGCTGTCGGTCTAGAAGGTTATATTTGAAACACGACGGATTAATTAGCCGTCAAAATCATCTTGTTTTACAGAAATTACAAGGTTATTCATATTGTTTAGGTTTGTTGACGGTCTAGCCGTGATTGAAACACGATTGGACGACTAGCCGTCATAATCATCTTGTTTTACTGAAATTACAAATATATTCATATTGTTTAGGTTTGTTGTCAATTGAAGCCGTGATTGAAACACGATTGGACGACAAGCTGTCAAACGGTTTTGCTTACTGAAATTACAAGGTTATTCATATTGTTTAGGTTTGTTGTCGGTCTAGAAGCCGTGATTGAAACACGATTGGACGACTAGCCGTCAAAATCATCTTGTTTTACTGAAATTACAAGGTTATTCATATTGTTTAGGTTTGTTGTAGGTCTAGAAGCCGTGATTGAAACACGATTGGACGACTAGCCGTCAAAATCATCTTGTTTTACTGAAATTACAAGGTTATTCATATTGTTTAGGTTTGTTGTCGGCTGAGAAGCCGTGATTGAAACATCGATTGACGACTAGCCGTCAAAATCATCTTGTTTTACTGAAATTACAAGGTTATTCATATTGTTTAGGTTTGTTGATTTGTTCAGAAGCCGTGATTAAATCACGATTGGACGACTAGCCGTGAAAACGAATTTTGTTTTACTGAAATTACAAGGTTATTCATATTGGTTAGGTTTGTTGTCGGTCTAGAAGCCGTGATTGAAACACGATTGGACGACTAGCCGTCAAAATCATCTTGTTTTACTGAAATTACAAGGTTATTCATATTGTTTAGGTTTGTTGTCGGTCTAGAAGCCGTGATTGTAACACGATTGGACGACTAGCCGTCAAAATCGTCTTGTTTTACTGAAATTACAAGGTTATTCATATTGTTTAGCTGTTGTCGGTCTAGAAGCTGCATTGAAACACGATTGGACGACTAGCCGTCAAAATCATCTTGTTTTACTGAAATTACAAGGTTATTCATATTGTTTAGGTTTGTTGTCGGTCTAGAAGCCGTGATTGAAACACGATTGGACGACTAGCCGTCAAAATCATCTTGTTTTACTGAAATTGCGTTGCTATTCAACATTATTTTAGGTTTGTTGTCGGTCTAGAAGCCGTGATTGAAACACGATTGGACGACTAGCCGTCAAAATCATCTTGTTTTACTGAAATTACAAGGTTATTCATATTGTTTAGGTTTGTTGTCAGTCTAGAAGCCGTGATTGAAACACGATTGGACGACTAGGCGTCAAAATCATCTTGTTTTACTGAAATTACAATGTTATTCTAGACAATTTAGGTTTGTTGTCGGTCTAGAAGCCGTGATTGAAACTACTGACGATCAAATGTGAAAATCATCTTGTTTTACTGAAATTACAAGGTTATTCATATTGTTTAGGTTTGTTGTCGGTCTAGAAGCCGTGATTGAAACACGATTGGACGACTAGCCGTCAAAATCATCTTGTTTTACTGAAATTACAAGGTTATTCATATTGTTTAGGTTTGTTGTCGGCCTAGAAGCCGTGATTGAAACACGATTGGACGACTAGCCGTCAAAATCATCTTGTTTTACTTGAAATTACAAGGTTATTCATATTGTTTAGGTTTGTTGACAATTAGAAGCTGTGATTGAAACAGGATTGGACGACTAGCCGTCATAATCATCTTGTTTTACTGAAATTACAAGTATATTCATATTAAGTTTAGGTTTGTTGTCGGTCTAGAAGCTGTGATTGAAACACGATTGGACGACTAGCCGTCAAAATCGTCTTGTTTTACTGAAATTACAAGGTTATTCATATTGTTTAGGTTTGTTGTCGGTCTAGAAGCCGTGATTGAAAAAAACACGATTGGACGACTAGCCGTCAAAATCATCTTGTTTTACTGAAATTACAATGTTATTCATATTGTTTAGGTTTGTTGTCGGTCTAGTTACTAAAACATTTGGACGACTAGCCGTCAAAATCATCTTTGCTTTACTGAAATTACAAGGTTATTCATATTGTTTAGGTATGTTGGACGGTTCTGGAAGCCGTGATTGAAACACGATTGGACGACTAGCCGTCATAATCATCTTGTTTTACTCGAAATTACAAGGATATTCATATTGTTTAGGTTTGTTGTCGGTCTAGAAGCCGTGATTAAAATGACGATTGACGACTAGCCGTCAAAATCATCTTGTTTTACTGAAATTACAAGGTTATTCATATTGTTTAGGTTTGTTGTCGGTCTAGAAGCCGTGATTGAAACACGATTGGACGACTAGCCGTCAAAATCATCTTGTTTTACTGAAATTAAGGTTATTCATATTGTTTAGGTTTAGTTGCTGCAATTGAAGCTGTGTGATTGTACAATTATTTATTCATTACTAGCCGTCAAAATCGTCTTGTTTTACTGAAATTACAAGGTTATTCATATTGCTTAGGTTTGTTGTCGGTCTAGAAGCCGTGATTGAAGACGATTGGACGACTAGCCGTCAAAATCATCTTGTTTTACTGAAATTACAAGGTTATTCATATTGTTTAGGTTTGTTATTGTCTAGAAGCCGTGGATTGAAACACGATTGGACGACTAGCCGTCAAAATCATCTTCTTTACTGAAATTACAAGGTTATTCATATTGTTTAGGTTTGTTGTCGGTCTAGAAGCCGTGATTGAAACACGATTGGACGACTAGCCGTCAAAATCATCTTGTTTTACTGAAATTACAAGGTTATTCATATTGTTTATGTTTGTCGTCGGTCTAGAAGCCGTGATTGAACATTTGATTGGACGACTAGGTGCTCAAAATCATCTTGTTTTACTGAAATTACAATGTTATTCATATTGTTTAGGTTTGTTGTCGGTCTAGAAGCCGTGATTGAAACACGATTGGACGACGAAGCGCGTAGAAATCATCTTGTTTTACTGAAATTACAAGGTTATTCATATTGTTTAGGTTTGTTGTCGGCCTAGAAGCCATGATTGAAACACGATTAATACTAGCCGTCAAAATCATCTTGTTTTACTGAAATTACAAGGTTATTCATATTGTTTAGGTTTGTTGTCGGCCTAGAAGCCGTGGATTAAAACACGATTGGACGACTAGCTGTCAAAATCATCTTGTTTTACTGAAATTACAAGGTTATTCATATTGTTTAGGTTTGTTGTCGGTCTAGAAGCCGTGATTAAATCGCGATTGGACGACTCAGCTGTCAAAATCATCTTGTTTTACTGAAATTACAAGGTTATTCATATTGTTTAGGTTTGTTGTCGGTCTAGAAGCCGTGATTGAAACACGATTGGACGACTAGCCGTCAAAATCATCTTGTTTTATACTGAAATTACAAGGTTATTCATATTGTTTAGGTTTGTTGTCGGTCTAGAAGCCGTGATTGAAACACGATTGGACGACTAGCCGTCAAAATACTTCCTGTTTTACTGAAATTACAAGGTTATTCGTATATTGTTTAGGTTTGTTACGGTCTAGAAGCCGTGATTGGAACACGATTGGACGACTAGCCGTCAAAATCATCTTGTTTTACTGAAATTACAAGGTTATTCATATTGTTTAGGTTTGTTGTCGGTCTAGAAGCCGTGATTGAAACGCGATTGGACGACTAGCCGTCAAAATCATCTTGTTTTACTGGAATTACAATGTTATTCATATTCTTTAGTTTGTTATTTGTCTAGAAGCCGTGATTGAAACACGATTGGACGACTAGCCGTCAAAATTATCTTGTTTTACTGAAATTACAAGGTTAGTCTATATTGTTTAGGTTTGTTGTCGGTCTAGAAGCCGTGATTGAAACACGATTGGACGACTAGCCGTCAAAATCATCTTTGTTTTACTGAAATTACAAGGTTATTCATATTGTTTAGGTTTGTTGTCGGTCTAGAAGCCGTGATTGAAACACGATTGAACAATTAGCCGTCAAAATCATCTTGTTTTACTGAAATTACAAGGTTATTCATATTGTTTAGGTTTGTTGTCGGTCTAGAAGCCGTGATTGAAACACGATTGGACGACTAGCCGTCAAAATCATCTTGTTTTACTGAAATTACAGGGTTATTCATATTGTTTCTCTAGTTTGTTGTCGGTCTAGAAGCCGTGATTGAAACACGATTGGACGACTAGCCGTCAAAATCATCTTGTTTTACTGAAATTACAAGGTTATTCATATTGTTTAGGTTTGTTGTCGGTCTAGAAGCCGTGATTGAAACACGATTGATCGACTAGCCGTCAAAATCATCTTGTTTTACTGAAATTACAAGGTTATTCATATTGTTTAGGTTTGTTGTCGGTCTAGGAAGCCGTGATTGAAACACGATTGGACGACTAGCCGTGAAAATCATCTTGTTTTACTGAAATTACAAGGTTATTCATATTGTTTAGGTTTGTTGTCGGTTCAAATATATGACGAAATTGACGATTGACGACTAGCCGTCAAAATCATCTTGTTTTACTGAAATTACAAGGTTATTCATATTGTTTAGGTTTGTTGTCGGTCTAGAAGCCGTGATTGAAACACGTGATTGGACGACTAGCCGTCAAAATCATCTTGTTTTACTGAAATTACAAGGTTATTCATATTGTTTAGGTTTGTTGTCGGTGTAGAAGACGTGATTGAAACACGATTGGACGACTAGCCGTCAAAAATCATCTTGTTTTACTGAAATTACAAGGTTATTCATATTGTTTAGGTTTGTTGACGGTCTAGAAGCCGTGATTGAAACACGATTGGACGACTAGCCGTCATAATCATCTTGTTTTACTGAAATTACAAGGATATTCATATTGTTTAGGTTTATGTCGGTCTAGAAGCCGTTATTGAAACACGATTGGACGACTAGCCGTCAAAATCATCTTGTTTTACTGAAATTACAAGGTTATTCATATTGTTTAGGTTTGTTGTCGGTCTAGAAGCCGTGATTGAAACACGATTGGACGACTAGCCGTCAAAATCATCTTGTTTTACTGAAATTACAAGGTTATTCATATTGTTTATGTTTGTCGTCGGTCTAGAAGCCGTGATTGAAACACGATTGGACGACTAGGCGTCAAAATCATCTTGTTTTACTGAAATTACAATGTTATTCATATTGTTTAGGTTTGTTGTCGGTCTAGAAGCCGTGATTGAAACACGATTGACGACTAGCCGTGAAAATCATCTTGTTTTACTGAAATTACAAGGTTATTCATATTGTTTAGGTTTGTTGTCGGTCTAGAAGCCATGATTGAAACACGATTGGACGACTAGCCGTCAAAATCATCTTGTTTTACTGAAATTATAAGGTTATTCATATTGTTTAGGTTTGTTGTCGGCCTAGAAGCCGTGATTGAAACACGATTGGACGACTAGCCGTCAAAATCATCTTGTTTTACTGAAATTACAAGGTTATTCATATTGTTTAGGTTTGTTGTCGGTCTAGAAGCCGTGATTAAATCGCGATTGGACGACTAGCCGTCAAAATCATCTTGTTTTACTGAAATTACAAGGTTATTCATATTGTTTAGGTTTGTTGTCGGTCTAGAAGCCGTGATTGGAAACACGATTGGACGACTAGCCGTCAAAATCATCTTGTTTTACTGAAATTACAAGGTTATTCATATTGTTTAGGTTTGTTGTCGGTCTAGAAGCCGTGATTGAAACACGATTGGACGACTAGCCGTCAAAATTATCTTGTTTACTGAAATTACAAGGTTATTCATATTGTTTAGGTTTGTTGTCGGTCTAGAAGTCGTGATTGAAACACGATTGGACGACTAGCCGTCAAAAAATCATCTTGTTTTACTGAAATTACAAGGTTATTCATATTGTTTAGGTTTGTTGTCGGTCTAGAAGCCGTGATTGAAACGCGATTGGACGACTAGCCGTCAAAATCATCTTGTTTTACTGGAATTACAATGTTATTCATATTCTTAGGTTTGTTGTCGGTCTAGAAGCCGTGATTGAAACACGATTGACGACTAGCCGTCAAAATTATCTTGTTTTACTGAAATTACAAGGTTATTCATATTGTTTAGGTTTGTTGTCGGTCTAGAAGCCGTGATTGAAACACGATTGGACGACTAGCCGTCAAAATCATCTTGTTTTACTGAAATTACAAGGTTATTCATATTGTTTAGGTTTGTTGTCGGTCTAGAAGCCGTGATTGAAACACGATTGGACGACTAGCCGTCAAAATCATCTTGTTTACTGAAAATTACAAGGTTATTCATATTGTTTAGGTTTGTTGTCGGTCTTGAAGCCGTGATTGAAACACGATTGGACGACTAGCTGTCAAATCATCTTGTTTTACTGAAATTACAGGGTTATTCATATTGTTTAGGTTTGTTGTCGGTCTAGAAGCCGTGATTGAAAACACGATTGGACGACTAGCCGTCAAAATCATCTTGTTTAATGAAATTACAAGGTTATTCATATTGTTTAGGTTTGTTGTCGGTCTAGAAGCCGTGATTGAACACGATTGGACGATTGCCGTCAAAATCATCTTGTTTTACTGAAATTACAAGGTTATTCATATTGTTTAGGTTTGTTGTCGGTCTAGAAGCCGTGATTGAAACACGATTGGACGACTAGCCGTGAAAATCATCTTGTTTTACTGAAATTACAAGGTTATTCATATTGTTTAGGTTTGTTGTCGGTCTAGAAACAGTGATTGAAACACGATTGACGACTAGCTGCCAAATCATCTTGTTTTACTGAAATTACAAGGTTATTCATATTGTTTAGGTTTGTTGTCGGTCTAGAAGCCGTGATTGAAACACGATTGACGACTAGCCGTCAAAATCATCTTGTTTTACTGAAATTACAAGGTTATTCATATTGTTTGGGTTTGTTGTCGGTGTAGAAGACGGGATTGAAACACGATTGGACGACTAGCCGTCAAAATCATCTTGTTTTACTGAAATTACAAGGTTATTCATATTGTTTAGGTTTGTTGACGGTCTAGAAGCCGTGATTGAAACACGATTGGACGACTAGCCGTCATAATCATCTTGTTTTTACTGAAATTACAAGGATATTCATATTGTTTAGGTTTCGTTGTCGTCTGTGCCGTGATTGAAACACGATTGGACGACTAGCCGTCAAAATCATCTTGTTTTTACTGAAATTACAAGGTTATTCATATTGCTTAGGTTTGTTGTCGGTCTAGAAGTCGTATTTGAAACACGATTGACGACTAGCCGTCAAAATCATCTGTTTTACTGAAATTACAAGGTTATTCATATTGTTTAGGTTTGTTGTCGGTCTAGAAGCTGTGATTGTAACACGATTGGACGACTAGCCGTCAAAATCGTCTTGTAGGTTTTACTGAAATTACAAGGTTATTCATATTGTTTAGGTTTGTTGTCGGTCTAGAAGCCGTGGATTGAAACACGATTGGACGACTAGCCGTCAAAATCATCTTGTTTTACTGAAATTACAAGGTTATTCATATTGTTTAGGTTTGTTGTCGGTCTAGAAGCCGTGATTGAAACACGATTGGACGACTAGCCGTCAAAATCATCTTGTTTTACTGAAATTACAATGTTATTCATATTGTTTAGGTTTGTTGTCGGTCTAGAAGCCGTGATTGAAACACGATTGGACGACTACGCTGCCAAAATCATCTTGTTTTACCGAAATTACAAGGTTATTCATATTGTTTAGATTTGTTGTCGGCCTAGAAGCCGTGATTGGAACACGATTGGACGACTATCGTCAAAATCATCTTGTTTTGCTGAAATTACAAGGTTATTCATATTGTTTAGGTTTGTTGTTTGTCTAGAAGCCGTGATTAAATCACGATTGGACGACTAGCCGTCAAAATCATCTTGTTTTACTGAAATTACAAGGTTATTCATTTTGTTTAGGTTTGTTGTTTGGTTCAGAAGCCGTGATTGAAACACGATTGGACGACTAGCCGTGAAAAATCACTCGTTTACTGAAATTACAAGAAGTATCGGTATTATTGAAATGTTGTCGGTCTAGAAGCCGCATGAAACACGATTGACGACTAGCCGTCAAAATCATCTTGTTTTACTGAAATTACAATGTTATTCATATTGTTTAGGTTTGTTGTCGGTTCAGAAGACGTGATTGAAACACGATTGACGACTAGCCGTCAAAATCATCTTGTTTTACAGAAATTAGCAAGGTTATTCATATTGTTTAGGTTTGTTGACGGTCTAGAAGCCGTGATTGAAACACGATTGGACGACTAGCCGTCATAATCATCTTGTTTTGTGTTTGAAATTACAAGGATATTCATATTGTTTAGGTTTGTTGTCGGTCTAGAAGCCGTGATTGAAACACGATTTCGACGACAAGCCGTCAAAATCGTCTTGTTTTACTGAAATTACAAGGTTATTCATATCATTGTATTCGTTGTCGGTCTAGAAGCTGTGATTGAAACACGATTGGACGACTAGCCGTCAAAATCATCTTGTTTTACTGAAATTACAAGGTTATTCATATTGTTTAGGTTTGTTGTAGGTCTAGAAGCCGTGATTGAAACACGATTGGACGACTAGCCGTCAAAATCATCTTGTTTTACTGAAATTACAAGGTTATTCATATTGTTTAGGTTTGTTGTCGGCTGAGAAGCCGTGATTGAAACACGATTGACGACTAGCTGTCAAAATCATCTTCGTTTTACTGAAATTACAAGGTTATTCATATTGTTTAGGTTTGTTGTCGGTCTAGAAGCCGTGATTAAATCACGATTGGACGACTAGCCGTGAAAATCATCTTTGTTTTACTGAAATTACAAGGTTATTCATATTGTTTAGGTTTGTTGTCGGTCTTAGCCGTGATTGAAACACGATTGGACGACTAGCCGTCAAAATCATCTTGTTTTACTGAAATTACAAGGTTATTCATATTGTTTAGGTTTGTTGTCGGTCTAGAAGCCGATTGTAACACGATTGGACGACTAGCCGTCAAAATCGTCTTGTTTTACTGAAATTACAAGGTTATTCATATTGTTTAGGTTTGTTGTCGGTCTAGAAGCCGTGATTGAAACACGATTGGACGACTAGCCGTCAAAATCATCTTGTTTTACTGAAATTACAAGGTTATTCATATTGTTTAGGTTTGTTGTCGGTCTAGAAGCCGTGATTGAAACACGATTGGACGACTAGCCGTCAAAATCATCTTGTTTTACTGAAATTACAAGGTTATTCATATTGTTTAGGTTTGTTGTTTTAATCTAGAAGCCGTGATTGAAACACGATTGGACGACTAGCCGTCAAAATCATCTTGTTTTACTGAAATTACAAGGTTATTCATATTGTTTAGGTTTGTTGTCGGTCTAGAAGTCGTGATTGAAACACGATTGGACGACTAGGCGTCAAAATCATCTTGTTTTACTGAAATTACAATGTTATTCATATTGTTTAGGTTTGTTGTCGGTCTAGAATGTGATTGAAAAATGATTGGACGACTAGCCGTCAAAATCATCTTGTTTTACTGAAATTACAAGGTTATTCATATTGTTTAGGTTTTATTGTCTAGAAGGCTGTGATTGTAACACGATTGGACGACTAGCCGTCAAAATCGTCTGTTTTACTGAAATTACAAGGTTATTCATATTGTTTAGGTTTGTTGTCGGGTCTAGAAGCCGTGATTGAAACACGATTGGACGACTAGCCGTCAAAATCATCTTGTTTTACTGAAATTCATAAAAGTTATCTCAGTATTGTTTTAGGGTTTGTTGTCGGTCTAGAAGCCGTGATTGAAACACGATTGGACGACTAGCCGTCAAAATCATCTTGTTTTACTGAAATTACAATGTTATTCAGCTGTTTAGGTTTGTTGTCGGTCTAGAAGCCGTGATTGAAACACGATTGGACGACTAGCCGTCAAAATCATCTGTTTTACTGAAATTACAAGGTTATTCATATTGTTTAGATTTGCTGTTTGGCCTAGAAGCCGTGATTGAAACACGATTGGACGACTAGCCGTCAAAATCATCTTGTTTTGCTGAAATTACAAGGTTATTCATTGTTTAGGTTTGTTAGTTTGTCTAGAAGCCGTGATTAAATCACGGTTTGACGACTAGCCGTCAAAATCATCTTGTTTACTGAAATTACAAGGTTATTCATATTGTTTAGTTGGCGCTTGTCGGTCTAGAAGCCGTGGATTGAAACACGATTGGACGACTAGCCGTGAAAATCATCTTGTTTACCGCTGAAATTACAAGGTTATTCATATTGTTAGGTTTGTTGTCGGTCTAGAAGCCGTGATTGAAACACAATTGGACGACTAGCCGTCAAAATCATCTTGTTTTACTGAAATTACAATGTTATTCATATTGTTTAGGTTTGTTGTCGGTCTAGAAGACGTGATTGAAACACGATTGGACGACTTAGCGTCAAAATCATCTTGTTTTGTAGAAATTACAAGGTTATTCATATTGTTTAGGTTTGTTGACGGTCTAGAAGCTTCTAGATTAAAATACGATTGGACGACTAGCCGTCATAATCATCTTGTTTTACTGAAATTACAAGGATATTCATATTGTTTAGGTTTGTTGTCGGTCTAGAAGCCGTGATTGAAACACGATTGGACGACAAGCCGTCAAAATCGTCTTGTTTTACTGAAATTACAAGGTTATTCATATTGTTTAGGTTTGTCGGTCTAGAAGCCGATTGAAACACGATTGGACGACTAGCCGTCAAAATCATCTTGTTTTACTGAAAATTACAAGGTTATTCATATTGTTTAGGTTTGTTGTAGGTCTAGAAGCCGTGATTTAAAACACGATTGGACGACTAGCCGTCAAAATCATCTTGTTTTACTGAAATTACAAGGTTATTCATATTGTTTAGGTTTGTTGTCGGCTGAGAAGCCGTGATTGAAACACGATTGGACGACTAGCCGTCAAAATCATCTTGTTTTACTGAAATTACAAGTTAGATTTATTGTTTAGGTTTGTTGTCGAATTAGAAGCCGTGATTAAATCACGATTGGACGACTAGCCGTGAAAATCATCTAGTTTTACTGAAATTACAAGGTTATTCATATTGTTTAGTTTTGCTGTCGTCTAGAAGCCGTGATTGAAACACGATTGGACGACTAGCCGTCAAAATCATCTTGTTTTACTGAAATTACAAGGTTATTCATATTGTTTAGGTTTGTTGTCGGTCTAGAAGCCGTGATTGAAACAATGATTGGAATACTAGTCGTCAAAATCATCTTGTTTTACTGAAATTACAATGTTATTCATTGTTTAGGTTTGTTGTCGGTCTAGAAGCCGTGATTGAAACACGATTGGACGACTAGCCGCTTCTAAAATCATCTTGTTTTACTGAAATTACAAGGTTATTCATATTGTTTAGATTTATGGTCGGCCTAGAAGCCGTGATTGAAACACGATTGGACGACTAGCCGTCAAAATCATCTTGCTTGCTGAAATTACAAGGTTATTCATATTGTTTAGGTTTGTTGTCGGTCTAGAAGCCGTGATTAAATCACGATTGGACGACTAGCCGTCAAAATCATTCCTGTTTTACTGAAATTACAAAGGTTATTCATATTGTTTAGGTTTGTTGTCGGTCTAGAAGCCGTGATTGAAACACGATTGGACGACTAGCCGTGAAAATCATCTGTTTTTACCGAAATTACAAGGTTATTCATATTGTTTTAGGGTTTGTTGTCGGTCTAGAAGCCGTGATTGGTATTCATAAATTGGACGACTAGCCGTCAAAATCATCTTGTTTTACTGAAATTACAATGTTATTCATATTGTTTAGGTTTGTTGTCGGTCTAGAAGACGTGATTGAAACACGATTGGACGACTAGCCGTCAAAATCATCTTGTTTTACAGAAATTACAAGGTTATTCATATTGTTTAGGTTTGTTGACGGTCTAGAAGCCGTGATTGAAACACGATTGGACGACTAGCCGTCATAATCATCTTGTTTTACTGAAATTACAAGGATATTCATATTGTTTAGGTTTGTTGTCGGTCTAGAAGCGATTGAAACACGATTGGACGACAAGCCGTTAAAATCGTCTTGTTTTACTGAAATTACAAGGTTATTCATATTGTTTAGGTTTGTTGTCGGTCTAGAAGCCGTGATTGAAACACGATTGGACGACTAGCCGTCAAAATCATCTTGTTTTACTGAAATTAAGGTTATTCATATTGTTTAGGTTTGTTGTAGGTCTAGAAGCCGTGATTGAAACACGATTGGACGACTAGCCGTCAAAATCATCTTGTTTTTACTGAAATTACAAGGTTATTCATATTGTTTAGGTTTGTTGTCGGCTGAGAAGCCGTGATTGAAACACGATTGGACGACTAGCCGTCAAAATCATCTTGTTTTACTGAAATTACAAGGTTATTCATATTGTTTAGGTTTGTTGTCGGTCTAGAAGCCGTGATTAAATCACGATTGGACGACTAGCCGTGAAATCATCTTGTTTTACTGAAATTACAAGCGTTGGTTCATATTGTTTAGTTTTGTTGTCGGTCTAGAAGCTGTGATTGAAACACGATTGGACGACTAGCCGTCAAAATCATCTTGTTTTACTGAAATTACAAGGTTATTCATATTGTTTAGGTTTGTTGTCGGTCTAGAAGCCGTGATTGAAACACGATTGGAGGACTAGCCGTCAAAATCAACTTGTTTTACTGAAATTACAAGGTTATTCATATTGTTTAGGTTTGTTATTGGTCTAAGACGTGACGAACATGATTGGACGACTAGCCGTCAAAATCATCTTGTTTTACTGAATTACAAGGTTATTCATATTGTTTAGGTTTGTTGACGGTCTAGAAGCCGTGATTGAAACACGATTGGACGACTAGCCGTCATAATCATCTTGTTTTACTGAAATTACAAGATATTCATATTGTTTAGGTTTGTTGTCGGTCTAGAAGCCGTGATTGAAACACGATTGGACGACTAGCCGTCAAAATCATCTTTACTTAACGAAATTACAAGGTTATTCATATTGTTTAGGTTTGTTATCGGTCTAGAAGCTGTGATTGTAACACGATTGGACGACTAGCCGTCAAAATCGTCTTGTTTTACTGAAATTACAAGGTTATTCATATTGTTTAGGTTTGTTGTCGGTCTAGAAGCCGTGATTGAAACACGATTGGACGACTAGCCGTCAAAATCATCTTGTTTTACTGAAATTACAAGGTTATTCATATTGTTTAGGTTTGTTGTCGGTCTAGAAGCTGTGATTGAAACACGATTGGACGACTAGCCGTCAAAAATCATCTTGTTTTACTGAAATTACACAAGTTATTCATATTGTTTAGGTTTGTTGTCGGTCTAGAAGCCGTGATTGAAACACGATTGGACGACTAGCCGTCAAAATCTTATCGTTTTACTGAAATTACAAGGTTATTCATATTGTTTAGGTTTGTTGTCGGTCTAGAAGCCGTGATTGAAACACGATTGGACGACTAGGCGTCAAAATCATCTTGTTTTACCGAAATTACAATGTTATTCATATTGTTTAGGTTTGTTGTCGGTCTAGAAGCCGTGATTGAAACACGATTGGACGACTAGCCGTGAAAATCATCTTGTTTTACTGAAATGACATAAGTTATTCATATTGTTTAGGTTTGTTGTCGGTCTAGAAGCCGTGATTGAAAAACACAGATTGACGCCATCAGCCGTCAAAATCATCTTGTTTTACTGAAATTACAAGGTTATTCATATTGTTTAGGTTTGTTGTCGGCCTAGAAGCCGTGATTGAAACACGATTGGACGACTAGCCGTCAAAATCATCTTGTTTTACTGAAATTACAAGGTTATTCATATTGTTTAGGTTTGTTGACGGTCTAGAAGCCGTGATTGAACCAGGATTGAATAGACTAGCCGTCATAATCATCTTGTTTTAACGAAATTACAAGTATATTCATATTGTTTAGGTTTGTTGTCGGTTTAGAAGCCGTGATTGAAACACGATTGGACGACTAGCCGTCAAAATCACTTTGCTCGCATTGAAATTGCCAAGGTTATCTAGTTGTTTAGGTTTGTTGTCGGTCTAGAAGCCGTGATTGAAACACGATTGGACGACTAGCCGTACCATCTTGTTTTACTGAAATTACAATGTTATTCATATTGTTTAGGTTTGTTGTCGGTTCAGAAGCCGTGACGAACACGATTGGACGACTAGCCGTCAAAATCATCTTGTTTTACTGAAATTACAAGGTTATTCATATTGTTTAGGTTTGTTTACTGGGGTTCAGAAGCCGTGATTGAAACACGATTGGACGACTAGCCGTCATAATCATCTTGTTTTACTGAAATTACAAGGATATTCATATTGTTTAGGTTTGTTGTCGGTCTAGAAGCCGTGATTGGAACATTTGATTGGACGACTAGCCGTCAAAATCATCTTGTTTTACTGAAATTACAAGGTTATTCGAAGTATTGTTTAGTTTACAAATGGTCTAGAAGCCGTGATTGGAAAACACGATTGGACGACTAGCCGTCAAAATCACTTTGTTTTACTGAAATTACAAGATTATTCATATTGTTTAGGTTTGTTGTCGGTCTAGAAGCTGTGATTGTAACACGATTGGACGACTAGCCGTCAAAATCGTCTTGTTTTACTGAAATTACAAGGTTATTCATATTGTTTAGGTTTATTGTCGGTCTAGAAGCCGTGATTGAAACACGATTGGACGACTAGCCGTCAAAATCATCTTGTTTTACTGAAATTACAAGGTTATTCATATTGTTTAGGTTTGTTGTCAGTCTAGAAGCCGTGATTGAAACACGATTGGACGACTAGCCGTCAAAATCATCTTCTTTTACTGAAATTACAAGGTTATTCATATTGTTTAGGTTTGTTGTCGGTCTAGAAGCCGTGATTGAAAACACGATTGGACGACTAGCCGTCAAAATTCATCTCTGTTTTACTGAAATTACAAGGTTATTCATATTGTTTATGCCGTTTGTCGTCGGTCTAGAAGCCGTGGATTGAAACACGATTGGACGACTAGGCGTCAAAATCATCTGTTTTACTGAAAATTACAATGTTATTCATATTGTTTAGGTTTGTTGTCGGTCTAGAAGCCGTGATTGAAACACGATTGGATGACTAGCCGTGAAAATCATCTTGTTTTACTGAAATTACAAGGTTATTCATATTGTTTAGGTTTGTTGTCGGTCTAGAAGCCATGATTGAAACATTGACGGACGACTAGCCGTCAAAATCATCTTTGTTTTACTGAAATTACAAGGTTATTCATATTGTTTAGGTTTGCTATCGGCCTAGAAAGCCGTGATTGAAACACGATTGACGACTAGCCGTCAAAATCATCTTGTTTTACTGAAATTACAAGGTTATTCATTGTTTAGGTTTGTTGTCGGTCTAGAAGCTGTGATTAAATCGCGATTGGATTGACTAGCCGTCAAAATCATCTTGTTTTACTGAAATTACAAGGTTATTCATATTGTTTAGGTTTGTTGTCGGTCTAGAAGCCGTGATTGAAACACGATTGGACGACTAGCCGTCAAAATCATCTTGTTTTTACTGAAATTACAAGGTTATTCAGTATTGTTTAGGTTTGTTGTCGGTCTAGAAGCCGTGATTGAAACACGATTGAATGACTAGCCGGGAAAATCATCTTGTTTTTACTAAAATTACAAGGTTATTCATATTGTTTAGGTTTGTTGTCGGTTCAGAAGCCGTGATTTGAACACGATTGGACGACTAGCCGTCAAAATCATCTTGTTTTACTGAAATTACAATGTTATTCATATTGTTTAGGTTTGTTGTCGGTCTAGAAGACGTGATTGAAACACAGATTGGACGACTAGCCGTCAAAATCATCTTGTTTTACTGAAATTACAAGGTTATTCATATTGTTTACGTTTGTTGACGGTCTAGAAGCCGTGATTGAAACAGGATTGGACGACTAGCCGTCATAATCATCTTGTTTTACTGAAATTACAAGGATATTCATATTGTTTAGGTTTGTTGTCGGTCTAGAAGCCGTGATTGAAACACGATTGGACGACTAGCCGTCAAAATCATCTTGTTTTACTGAAATTACAAGGTTATTCATATTGTTTAGGTTTGTTGTCGGTCCAGAAGCCGTGATTGAAACACGATTGGACGACTAGCCGTCAAAATCATCTTGTTTTACTGAAATTACAAGGTTATTCATATAGTTTAGGTTTGTTGTCGGCCTAGAAGCCGTGATTGAAACACGATTGGACGACTAGCCGTCAAAATCATCTTGTTTTACTGAAATTACAAGGTTATTCATATTGTTTAGGTTTGTTGTCGGTCTAGAAGCCGTGATTGAAACACGATTGGACGACTAGCCGTCAAAATCATCTTCTTTTACTGAAATTACAAGGTTATTCATATTGTTTAGGTTTGTTGTCGGTCTAGAAGCTGTGATTGAAACACGATTGGACGAGACGGTAAAGCGCTAAAATCATCTTGTTTTACTGAAATTACAAGGTTATTCATATTGTTTATGTTTGTCGTCGGTCTAGAAGCCGTGATTGAAAACACGATTGGACGACTAGGCGTCAAAATCATCTTGTTTACTGAAATTACAATGTTATTCATATTGTTTAGGTTTGTTGTCGGTCTAGAAGCCGTGATTGAAACACGATTGGACGACTAGCCGTGAAAATCATCTTGTTTTACTGAAATTACAAGGTTATTCATATTGTTTAGGTTTGTTGTCGGTCTAGAAGCCATGATTGAACACGATTGGACGACTAGCCGTCAAAATCATCTTGTTTTACTGAAATTACAAGGTTATTCATATTGTTTAGGTTTGTTGTCGGCCTAGCCGCATTGCAACACGATTGGACGACTAGCCGTCAAAATCATCTTGTTTTACTGAAATTACAAGGTTATTCATATTGTTTAGGTTTGTTGTCGGTCTAGAAGCCGTGATTGAAACACGACTTGGACGACTAGCCGTCAAAATCATCTTGTTTTACTGAAATTAAGCAAGGTTATTCATATTGTTTAGGTTTGTTGTCGGTCTAGAAGCCGTGATTGAAACACGATTGGACGACTAGCCGCCAAAATCTATCTTGTTTTACTGAAATTACAAGGTTATTCATATTGTTTAGGTTTGTTGTCGGTCTAGAAGCCGTGATTGAAACACGATTGGACGACTAGCCGTCAAAATCATCTTGTTTTACTGAAATTACAAGGTTATTCATATTGTTTAGGTTTGTTGTCGGTCTAGAAGCCGTGATTGAAAACACGATTGGACGACTGGGCGTCAAAATCATCTTGTTTTACTGAAATTACAATGTTATTCATATTGTTTAGGTTTGTTGGTTTATCTAGAAGCCGTGATTGAAACACGATTGGACGACTGGGGCCAAGAAAATCATCTTGTTTTACTGAAGTCATAAGGTTATTCATACATTGTTTAGGTTTGTTGTCGGTCTAGAAGCCGTGATTGAAAACACGATTGGACGACTAGCCGTCAAAATCATCTTGTTTTACTGAAATTACAAGGTTATTCATATTGTTTAGGTTTGTTGTCGGCCTAGAAGCCGTGATTGAAACACGATTGGACGACGGCCGTCAAAATCATCTTGTTTTACTGAAATTACAAGGTTATTCATATTGTTTAGGTTTGTTGACGGTCTAGAAGCCGTGATTGAACCGGTATCGACGACTAGCCGTCATAATCATCTTGTTTTACTGAAATTACAAGTATATTCATATTGTTTAGGTTTGTTGTCGGTTTAGAAGCCGTGATTGAAACGATGACGATTGGACGACTAGCCGTCAAAATCGCCCGTTTTACTGAAATTGCCGGGTTGGTTCAGTATTGTTTAGGTTTGTTGTCGGTCTAGAAGCCGTGATTGAAACACGATTGGACGACTAGCCGTCAAAATCATCTTGTTTTACTGAAATTACAATGTTATTCATATTGTTTAGGTTTGTTGTCGGTCTAGAAGCCGTGATTGAAACACGATTGACGACTAGCCGTCAAAGAACCATCTTGTTTTACTGAAATTACAAGGTTATTCATATTGTTTAGGTTTGTTGACGGTCTAGAAGCCGTGATTGAAACACGATTGGACGACTAGCCGTCATAATCATCTTGTTTTACTGAAATTACAAGGATATTCATATTGTTTAGGTTTGTTGTCGGTTCAGAAGCCGTGATTGAAACACGATTGGACGACCAGCTGTCAAAATCATCTTGTTTTACTGAAATTACAAGGTTATTCATATTGTTTGGGTTTGTTGTCGGTCTAGAAGCCGTGATTGAAACACGATTGGACGACTTGATGTCAAAATTCAATGGTTTTTACTGAAATTACAAGATTATTCATATTGTTTAGGTTTGTTGTCGGTCTAGAAGCCGTGATTGTAACACATTGATGACTAGCCGTCAAAATCGTCTTGTTTTACCGAAGTCTTCAAGGTTATTCCATACAATTTGTTGCTGGTCTAGAAGCCGTGATTGAAACACGATTGGACGACTATCAAAATCATCTTGTTTTACTGAAATTACAAGGTTATTCATATTGTTTAGGCTTGTTGTCGGTCTTGTAGCCGTGATTGAAACACGATTGGACGACTAGCCGTCAAAATCATCTTCTTTACTGAAATTACAAGGTTATTCATATTGTTTAGGTTTGTTGTCGGTCTAGAAGCTGTGATTGAAACACGATTGGACGACTAGCCGTCAAAATCATCTTGTTTTACTGAAATTACAAGGTTATTCAGGTATTGTTTATGTTTGTCGTCGGTCTAGAAGCCGTGATTGAAACACGATTGGACGACTAGGCGTCAAAATCATCTTGTTTTACTGAAATTACAATGTTATTCATATTGTTTAGGTTTGTTGTCGTTGGTCTAGAAGCCGTGATTGAAACACGATTGGACGACTAGCCGTGAAAATCATCTTGTTTTACTGAAATTACAAGGTTATTCATATTGTTTAGGTTTGTTGTCGGTCTAGAAGCCATGATTGAAACACGATTGGACGACTAGCCGTCAAAATCATCTTGTTTTACTGAAATTACAAGGTTATTCATATTGTTTAGGTTTGTTGTCGGCCTAGAAGCCGTGATTGAAACACGATTGGACGACTAGCCGTCAAAATCATCTTGTTTTACTGAAATGGCAGGTGATTATGATGTTTTAGTTGTTGTCGGTCTAGAAGCCGTGATTAAATCGCGATTGGACGACTACGTCAAAATCATCTTGTTTTACTGAAATTACAAGGTTGTCTATATTGTTTAGGTTTGTTGTCGGTCTAAAGCCGTGATTGGAACACGATTGGACGACTAGCCGTCAAAATCATCTTGTTTTACTGAAATTACAAGGTTATTCATATTGTTTAGGTTTGTTGTCGGTCTAGAAGCCGTGATTGAAAACAGATTGACGACTAGCCGGGAAAATCTGTTTTTACTAAAATTACAAGGTTATTCATATTGTTTAGGTTTGTTGTCGGTCTAGAAGCCGTGATTGAAACACGATTGGACGACTAGCCGTCAAAATCATCTTGTTTTACTGAAATTACAATGTTATTCATATTGTTTAGGTTTGTTGTCGGTCTAGAAGACGTGATTGAAACACGATTGGACGACTAGCCGTCAAAATCATCTTGTTTACTGAAATTACAAGGTTATTCATATTGTTTACGTTTATGGATGGTTCAGAAGCCGTGATTGAAACAGGATTGACGACTAGCCGTCATAATCATCTTGTTTTACTGAAATTACAAGGATATTCATATTGTTTAGGTTTGTTGTCGGTCTAGAAGCCGTGATTGAAACACGATTGGACGACTAGCCGTCAAAATCATCGTTTTACTGAAATTACAAGGTTATTCATATTGTTTAGGTTTGTTGTCGGTCCAGAAGCCGTGATTGAAACACGATTGACGACTAGCCGCTTCAAAATCCATTCTTGTTTTACTGAAATTACAAGGTTATTCATGTAGCTAGGTTTGTTGTCGGCCTAGAAGCTGTGATTGAAACACGATTGGACGACTAGCCGTCAAAATCATCTGTTTTTTACTGAAATTACAAGGTTATTCATATTGTTTAGGTTTGTTGTCGGTCTGTAATGTGTGATTGAAACACGATTGGACGACGAAGCGTCAAAATCATCTTCTTTTACTGAAATTACAAGGTTATTCATATTGTTTAGGTTTGTTGTCGGTCTAGAAGCCGTGATTGAAACACGATTGGACGACTAGCCGTCAAAATCATCTTGTTTTACTGAAATTACAAGGTTATTCATATTGTTTATGTTTGTCGTCGGTCTAGAAGCCGTGATTGAAACACGATTGGACGACTAGGCGCTGCAACCATCTTGTTTTACTGAAATTACAATGTTATTCATATTGTTTAGGTTTGTTGTCGGTCTAGGAAGCGATTGAAACACGATTGGACGATCAGCCGTGAACGATTTTGTTTTACTGAAATTACAAGGTTATTCATATTGTTTAGGTTTGTTGTCGGTCTAGAAGCTATGACGAAACACGATTGGACGACTAGCTGTCAAAATCATCTTGTTTTACTGAAATTACAAGGTTATTTACATTGTTTAGGTTTGTTGTCGGCTCAGGAAGCCGTGATTGGAACACGATTGACGACTAGCCGTCAAAATCATCTTGTTTTACTGAAATTACAAGGTTATTCATATTGTTTAGGTTTGTTGTCGGTCTAGAAGCCGTGATTAAATCGCGATTGGACGACTAGCCGTCAAAATCATCTTGTTTTACTGAAATTACAAGGTTATTCATATTGTTTAGGTTTGTTGTCGGTCTAGAAGCCGTGATTGAAAACACGATTGGACGACTAGCCGTCAAAATCATCTTGTTTTACTGAAATTACAAGGTTATTCATATTGTTTAGGTTTGTTGTCGGTCTAGAAGCCGTGATTGAAACACGATTGGACGACTAGCCGGGAAAATCATCTTGTTTTACTAAATTACAAGGTTATTCATATTGTTTAGGTTTGTTGTCGGTCTAGAAGCCGTGATTGAAACACGATTGGACGACTAGCCGTCAAAATCATCTTGTTTTACTGAAATTACAATGTTATTCATATTGTTTAGGTTTGTTGTCGGTCTAGAAGACGTGATTGAAACACGAATTGGACGACTAGCCGTCAAAATCATCTTGTTTTACTGAAATTACAAGGTTATTCATATTGTTTACGTTTGTTGACGGTCTAGTCGTGATTGAAACAGGATTGGACGACTAGCCGTCATAATCATCTTGTTTTACTGAAATTACAAGGATATTCATATTGTTTAGGTTTGTTGTCGGTCTAGAAGCCGTGATTGAAACACGATTGGACGACTAGCCGTCAAAATCATCTTGTTTTACTGAAATTACAAGGTTATTCATATTGTTTAGGTTTGTTGTCGGTCCAGAAGCCGTGATTGAAACACGATTGGACGACTAGCCGTCAAAATCATCTTGTTTTACTGAAATTACAAGGTTATTCATATAGTTTAGGTTTGTTGTCGGCCTAGAAGCCGTGATTGAAACACGATTGGACGACTAGCCGTCAAAATCATCTTGTTTTACTGAAATTACAAGGTTATTCATATTGTTTAGGTTTGTTGTCGGTCTAGAAGCCGTGATTAAATCACGATTGGACGACTGGCCGTGAAAATCATCTTGTTTTACTGAAATTACAAGGTTATTCATATTGTTTAGGTTTGTTGTCGGTCTAGAAGCCGTGATTGAAACACGATTGGACGACTAGCCGTCAAAATCATCTTGTTTTACTGAAATTACAAGGTTATTCATATTGCTTAGTTTGCTGTCGGTCTAGAAGCCGTGATTAAACCAGATTGGACGACTAGCCGTGAAAATCATCTTGTTTTACTGAAATTACAAGGTTATTCATATTGTTTAGGTTTGTTGTCGGTCTAGAAGCCGTGATTGAAACACGATTGGACGACTAGCCGTCAAAATCATCTTGTTTTTACTGAAATTACAAGGTTATTCATATTGTTTAGGTTTGTTGTCGGTCTAGAAGCCGTGATTGAAACACGATTGGAAATACTAGCCGTCAAAATCATCTTATTTTAGCTTGAAATTACAATGTTATTCATATTGTTTAGGGTTTGTTGTCGGTCTAGAAGCCGTGATTGAAACACGATTGGACGACTAGCCGTCAAAATCATCTTGTTTTACTGAAATTACAAGGTTATTCATATTGTTTAGATTTTTTGTTGTCGGTCAGCCGTGATTGAAACACGATTGGACGACTAGCCGTCAAAATCATCTTGTTTTGCTGAAATTACAAGGTTATTCATATTGTTTAGGTTTGTTGTCGGTCTAGAAGCCGTGATTAAATCACGATTGGACGACTAGCCGTCAAAATCATCTGTTTTACTGAAATTACAAGGTTATTCATATTGTTTAGGTTTGTTGTCGGTCTAGAAGCCGTGATTGAAACACGATTGGACGACTAGCCGTGAAAATCATCTTGTTTTACTGAAATTACAAGGTTATTCATATTGTTTAGGTTTGTTGTCGGTCTAGAAGCCGTGATTGAACACAATTGGACGACTAGCCGTCAAAATCATCTTGTTTTACTGAAATTACAATGTTATTCATATTGTTTAGGTTTGTTGTCGGTCTAGAAGACGTGATTGAAACACTTGGACGACTAGCCGTCAAAATCATCTTGTTTTACAGAAATTACAAGGTTATTCATATTGTTTAGGTTTGTTGACGGTCTAGAAGCCGTGATTGAAACACGATTGGACGACTAGCCGTCATAATCATCTTGTTTTACTGAAATTACAAGGATATTCATATTGTTTAGGTTTGTTGTCGGTTCAGGAAGCCGATTGAAACACGATTGGACGACAAGCCGTTAAAAATCGTCTTGTTTTACTGAAATTACAAGGTTATTCATATTGTTTAGGTTTGTTGTCGGTCTAGAAGCCGTGATTGAAACACGATTGGGACGACTAGCCGTCAAAATCTACCTGTTTTACCGAAATTACAAGGTTATTCATATTGTTTAGGTTTGTTGTGTAGGTCTAGAAGCTGTGATTGAAACACGATTGGACGACTAGCCGTCAAAATCATCTTGTTTTACTGAAATTACAAGGTTATTCATATTGTTTAGGTTTGTTGTCGGCTGAGAAGCCGTGATTGAAACACGATTGACGACTAGCCGTCAAAATCATCTTGTTTTACTGAAATTACAAGGTTATTCATATTGTTTAGGTTTGTTGTCGGTCTAGAAGCCGTGATTAAATCACGATTGGACGACTAGCCGTGAAAATCATCTTGTTTTACTGAAATTACAAGGTTATTCAGTGTATTGTTTAGGTTTGTTGTCGGTCTAGAAGTCGCGGATTAAAACACGATTGGACGACTAGCCGTCAAAATCATCTTGTTTCATTGAAATTACAAGGTTATTCATATTGTTTAGGTTTGTTGTCGGTCTAGAAGCCGTGATTGTAAACACGTACTGATTGGAGGACTAGCCGTCAAAATCAACTTGTTTTACTGAAATTACAAGGTTATTCATATTGTTTAGGTTTGTTGTCAGTCTTGAAGACGTGATTGAAACACTACTGACGACTACGTCAAAATCATCTTGTTTTACTGAAATTACAAGGTTATTCATATTGTTTAGGTTTGTTGACGGTCTAGAAGCCGTGATTGAAACACGATCACTGACTAGCCGTCATAATCATCTGTTTTACTGAAATTACAAGGATATTCATATTGTTTAGGTTGTTGTCGGTCTAGAAGCCGTGATTGAAACACGATTGGACGACTAGCCGTCAAAATCATCTTGTTTTACTGAAATTACAAGGTTATTCATATTGTTTAGGTTTGTTGTCGGTCTAGTCGTGATTGTAACACGATTGGACGACTAGCCGTCAAAATCGTCTTGTTTTTACTGAAATTACAAGGTTATTCATATTGTTTAGGTTTGTTGTCGGTCTAGAAGCCGTGATTGAAACACGATTGACGACTAGCCGTCAAAATCATCTTGTTTTACTCGAAATTGTAAAAGTATCATATTGTTTAGGTTTGTTGTCGGTCTAGAAGCGATTGAAACATTGGGATTGGTCGACTAGCCGTCAAAATCATCTTGTTTTTACTGAAATTACAAGGTTATTCATATTGTTTAGGTTTGTTGTCGGTCTATGGCTGTGATTGAAACACGATTGGACGACTAGCCGTCAAAATCATCTTGTTTTACTGAAATTACAAGGTTATTCTATTAAGGCATTGTTTGGTTTGTTGTCGGTCTAGAAGCCGTGATTGAAACACGATTGGACGATCAGGCGTCAAAATCATCTTGTTTTACTTGAAATTACAATGTTATTCATATTGTTTAGGTTTGTTGTCGGTCTAGAAGCCGTGATTGAAACACGATTGGACGACCTAGCCGTGAAAATCATCTTGTTTTACTGAAATTACAAGGTTATCTTATTGTTTAGGTTTGTTGTCGGTCTAGAAGCCGTGATTGAAACACGATTGGACGACTAGCCGTCAAAATCATCTTGTTTTACTGAAATTACAAGGTTATTCAAAGAATGTTTGAGTTTGTTGTCGGCCTAGAAGCCGTGATTGAAACACGATTGGACGACTAGCCGTCAAAATCATCTTGTTTTTACTGAAATTACAAGGTTATTCATATTGTTTAGGTTTGTTGACGGTCTAGAAGCCGTGATTGAACCAGGATTGGACGACTAGCCGTCATAATTCCATTTGTTTTACTGAAATTACAAGTATGATTGCCATTGTTTAGGTTTGTTGTCGGTTTAGAAGCTGTGATTGAAACATGATTGGACGACTAGCCGTCAAAATCGTCTTGTTTTATTGAAATTACAAGGTTATTCATATTGTTTAGGTTTGTTGTCGGTCTAGAAGCCGTGATTGAAACACGATTGGACGACTAGCCGTCAAAATCATATCTGTTTTTACTGAAATTACAATGTTATTCATATTGTTTAGGTTTGTTATTGGTCTAGAAGCCGTGATTGAAACACGATTGGACGACTAGCCGTCAAAATCATCTTGTTTTACTGAAATTACAAGGTTATTCATTGTTTAGGTTTGTTGACGGTCTAGAAGCCGTGATTGAAACACGATTGGACGACTAGCCGTCATAATCATCTTATTTTACTGAAATTACAAGGATATTCATATTAAGCTGAATGAAGGGTTGGTCTAGAAGCTGTGATTGAAACACGATTGGACGACTAGCCGTCAAAATCATCTATTTTACTGAAATTACAAGGTTATTCATATTGTTTAGGTTTGTTGTCGGTCTAGAAGCCGTGATTGAAACACGATTGGACGACTAGCCGTCAAAATCATCTTGTTTTACTGAAATTACAAGATTATTCATATTGTTTAGGTTTGCTGTCGGTCTAGAAGCCGTGATTGTAACACGATTGGACGACTAGCCGTCAAAATCGTCTTGTTTTACTGAAATTACAAGGTTATTCATATTGTTTAGGTTTGTTGTCGGTCTAGAAGCCGTGATTGAAACACGATTGGACGACTAGCCGTCAAAATCATCTTGTTTACTGAAATTACAAGGTTATTCATATTGTTGAAATTTGTTGTCGGTCTAGAAGCCGTGATTGAAACACGATTGACGACTAGCCGTCAAAATCATCTTCTTTACTGAAATTACAAGGTTATTCATATTGTTTAGGTTTGTTGTCGGTCTAGAAGCCGTGATTGAAACAATGATTGGACGACTAGCCGTCAAAATCATCTTGTTTTACTGAAATTACAAGGTTATTCATTGTTTATGTTTGTCGTCGGTCTAGAAGCCGTGATTGAAACACGATTGGACGACCAGGCGTCAAAATCATCTTGTTTTACTGAAATTACAATGTTATTCATATTGTTTAGGTTTGTTGTCGGTCTAGAAGCCGTGATTGAAACACGATTGGACGACTAGCCGTGAAAATCATCTTGTTTTACTGAAATTACAAGGTTATTCATATTGTTTAGGTTTGTTGTCGGTCTAGAAGCTAAGGATTGAAACACGATTGGACGACTAGCCGTCAAAATCATCTTGTTTTACTGAAATTACAAGGTTATTCATATTGTTTAGGTTTGTTGTCGGCCTAGAAGCCGTGATTGAAACACGATTGGACGACTAGCCGTCAAAATCATCTTTGTTTTACTGAAATTACAAGGTTATTCATATTGTTTAGGTTTGTTGTCGGTCTAGAAGCCGTGATTAAATCGCGATTGACTGTGGATCAGGCCGTCAAAATCATCTTGTTTTACTGAAATTACAAGGTTATTCATATTGTTTAGGTTTGTTGTCGGTCTAGAAGCCGTGATTGAAACACGATTGGACGACTAGCCGTCAAAAAAATCATCTTGTTTTACTGAAATTAAAAGTATTCATATTGTTTTAGGTTTGTTGTCGGTCTAGGAAGCCGTGATTGAAACACGATTGGACGACTAGCCGGGAAAAATCATCTTGTTTTACTAAAATTACAAGGTTATTCATATTGTTTAGGTTTGTTGTCGGTCTAGAAGCCGTGATTGAAACACGATTGGACGACTAGCCGTCAAAATCATCTTGTTTTACTGAAATTACAATGTTATTCATATTGTTTAGGTTTGTTGTCGGTCTAGAAGACGTGATTGAAACACGATTGGACGACTAGCCGTCAAAATCATCTTGTTTTACTGAAATTACAAGGTTATTCATATTATTATTTGTTGACGGTCTAGAAGCCGTGATTGGAACAGGATTGGACGACTAGCCGTCATAATCATCTTGTTTTACTGAAATTACAAGGATATTCATATTGTTTAGGTTTGTTGTCGGTCTAGAAGCCGTGATTGAAACACGATTGGACGACTACCTAGCCGTCAAAATCATCTTGTTTTACTGAAATTACAAGGTTATTCATATTGCTAGTTTGTTGTCGGTCCAGAAGCCGTGATTGAAACACGATTGGACGACTAGCCGTCAAAATCATCTTGTTTTACTGAAATTACAAGGTTATTCATATAGTTTAGGTTTGTTGTCGGCTCAGAAGCCGTGATTGAAACACGATTGGACGACTAGCCGTCAAAATCATCTTGTTTTACTGAAATTACAAGGTTATTCAGTATTGTTTAGGTTTGTTGCTGGTCTAGAAGCCGTGATTGAAACACGATTGGACGACTAGCCGTCAAAATCATTCTTTTTACTGAAATTACAAGGTTATTCATATTGTTTAGGTTTGTTGTCGGTCTAGAAGCCGTGATTGAAACACGATTGGACGACTAGCCGTCAAAATCATCTTGTTTTACTGAAACCAAGGTTATTCATATTGTTTATGTTTGTCGTCGGTCTGTGTTTATTGAAAACACGATTGGACGACTAGGCGTCAAAATCATCTGTTTTACTGAAATTACAATGTTATTCATATTGTTTAGGTTTGTCGGTCTAGAAGCCGTGATTGAAACACGATTGGACGACTAGCCGTGAAAATCATCTTGTTTTACTGAAATTACAAGGTTATTCATATTGTTTAGGTTTGTTGCTGGTCTAGAAGCCATGATTGAAACACGATTGGACGACTAGCCGTCAAAATCATCTTGTTTTACTGAAATTACAAGGTTATTCATATTGTTTAGGTTTGTTGTCGGCCTAGAAGCCGTGATTGAAAACACGATTGGACGACTAGCCGTCAAAATCATCTGTTTTACTGAAATTACAAGGTTATTCATATTGTTTAGGTTTGTTGTCGGTCTAGAAGCCGTGATTGAAACACGATTGGACGACTAGCCGTCAAAATCATCTTGTTTTACTGAAATTACAAGGTTATTCATATTGTTTAGGTTTGTTGTCGGTCTAGAAGCCGTGATTGAAACACGATTGGACGACTAGCCGTCAAAATCATCTTGGTTTTGCATTGAAATTACAAGGTTATTCATATTGTTTAGGTTTGTTGTCGGTCTAAATGTGATTGAAACACGATTGGACGACTAGCCGTCAAAATCATCTTGTTTTACTGAATTACAAGGTTATTCATATTGTTTAGGTTTGTTGTCGGTCTAGAAGCCGTGATTGAAACACGATTGGACGACTAGGCGTCAAAATCATCTTGTTTTACCGAAATTACAATGTTATTCATATTGTTTAGGTTTGCTGTCGGTCTAGAAGCCGTGATTGAAACACGATTGGACGACTAGCCGTGAAAATCATCTTGTTTTACTGAAATTACAAGGTTATTCATATTGTTTAGGTTTGTTGTCGGTCTAGAAGCCGTGATTAAAAATACGATTGGACGACTAGCCGTCAAAATCATCTCGTTTTTACTGAAATTACAAGGTTATTCATATTGTTTAGGTTTGTTGTCGGCCTAGAAGCCGTGATTGAAACACGATTGGACGACTAGCCGTCAAAATCATCTTGTTTTACTGAAATTACAAGGTTATTCCTATATTGTTTAGGTTTTGTTTATCATTCAGGAAGCCGTGATTGAACCAGGATTGGACGACTAGCCGTCATAATCATCTGTTACTGAAATTACAAGTATATTCATATTGTTTAGGTTTGTTGCTGTATTGGCCGTGATTGAAACACGATTGGACGACTAGCCGTCAAAATCGTCTGTTTTACTGAAATTACAAGGTTATTCATATTGTTTAGGTTTATTGTCGGTCTAGAAGCCGTGATTGAAACACGATTGGACGACTAGCCGTCAAAATCATCTTGTTTTACTGAAATTACAATGTTATTCATGTTGTTTGTTTAGGTTTGTTGTCGGTCTAGAAGCCGTGATTGAAACACGATTGGACGACTAGCCGTCAAAATCATCTTGTTTTACTGAAATTACAAGGTTATTCATATTGTTTAGGTTTGTTGACGGTCTAGAAGCCGTGATTGAAACACGATTGGACGACTAGCCGTCATAATCATCTTGTTTTACTGAAATTACAAGGATATTCCCATATTGTTTAGGTTTGTTGTCGGTCTAGAAGCCGTGATTGAAACACGATTGGACGACTAGCCGTCAAAATCATCTTGTTTTACTGAAATTACAAGGTTATTCATATTGTTTAGGTTTGTTGTCGGTCTAGAAGCCGTGATTGAAACACGATTGGACGACTAGCCGTCAAAATCATCTTGTTTTACTGAAATTACAAGATTATTCATATTGTTTAGGTTTGTTGTCGGTCTAGAAGCCGTGATTGTAACACGATTGGACGACTAGCCGTCAAAATCGTCTTGTTTTACTGAAATTACAAGGTTATTCATATTGTTTAGGTTTGTTGTCGGTCTAGAAGCCGTGATTGAAACACGATTGGACGACTAGCCGTCAAAATCATCTTGTTTTACTGAAATTACAAGGTTATTCATATTGTTTAGGTTTGTTGTCGGTCTAGAAGCCGTGATTGAAAACACGATTGGACGACTAGCCGTCAAAATCATCTTTCTTACTGAAATTACAAGGTTATTCATATTGTTTAGGTTTGTTGTCGGTCTAGAAGCCGTGATTGAAACACGATTGGACGACTAGCCGTCAAAATCATCTTGTTTTACTGAAATTACAAGGTTATTCATATTGTTTATGTTTGTCGTCGGTCTAGAAGCCGTGATTGAAAACACGATTGGACGACTAGGCGTCAAAATCATCTTGTTTTACTGAAATTACAATGTTATTCATATTGTTTAGGGTTTGTTGTCGGTCTAGAAGCCGTGATTGAAACACGATTGGACGACTAGCCGTGAAAATCATCTTGTTTTACTGAAATTACAAGGTTATTCATATTGTTTAGGTTTGTTGTCGGTCTAGAAGCCATGATTGAAACACGATTGGACGACTAGCCGTCAAAATCATCTTGTTTTACTGAAATTACAAGGTTATTCATATTGTTTAGGTTTGTTGTCGGCCTAGAAGCCGTGATTGAAACACGATTGGACGACTAGCCGTCAAAATCATCTTGTTTTACTGAAATTACAAGGTTATTCATATTGTTTAGGTTTGTTGTCGGTCTAGAAGCCGTGATTAAATCGCGATTGGACGACTAGCCGTCAAAATCATCTTGTTTTACTGAAATTACAAGGTTATTCATATTGTTTAGGTTTGTTGTCGGTCTAGAAGCCGTGATTGAAACACGATTGGACGACTAGCCGTCAAAATCATCTTGTTTTACTGAAATTACAAGGTTATTCATATTGTTTAGGTTTGTTGTCGGTCTAGAAGCCGTGATTGAAACACGATTGACGACTAGCCGGGAAAATCATCTTGTTTTACTAAAATTACAAGGTTATTCATATTGTTTAGGTTTGTTGTCGGTCTAGAAAGCCGTGATTGGAAACACGATTGGACGACTAGCCGTCAAAATCATCTTGTTTTAATGAAATTACAATGTTATTCATATTGTTTAGGTTTGTTGTCGGTCTAGAAGACGTGATTGGAAACACGATTGGACGACTAGCCGTCAAAATCATCTTGTTTTTACTGAAATTACAAGGTCACATTGTTTACGTTTGTTGACGGTCTAGGGAAGCCGTGATGAACAGGATTGGACGACTAGCCGCGCTTTAATCATCTTGTTTTACTGGAATTACAAGGATATTCATATTGTTTAGGTTTGTTGTCGGTCTAGAAGTCAGATTGAAACACGATTTTCGACGACTAGCCGTCAAAATCATCTTGTTTTACTGAAATACAAGGTTATTCATAATAAGTTTAGGTTTGCTGTCGGTCCAGAAGCTGTGATTGAAACACGATTGGACGACTAGCCGTCAAAATCATCTTGTTTTACTGAAATTACAAGGTTATTCATATAGTTTAGGTTTGTTGTCGGCCTAGAAGCCGTGATTGAAACACGATTGGACGACTAGCCGTCAAAATCATCTTGTTGCATTGAAATTACAAGGTTATTTCCACATTGTTTCAGGGTTTGTTGTCGGTCTAGAAGCCGTGATTGAAACACGATTGGACGACTAGCCGTCAAAATCATCTTCTTTTACTGAAATTACAAGGTTATTCATATTGTTTAGGTTTGTTGTCGGTCTAGAAGCCGTGATTGAAACACGATTGGACGACTAGCCGTCAAATCATCTTGTTTTACTGAAATTACAAGGTTATTCATATTGTTTATGTTTGTCGTCGGTCTAGAAGCCGTGATTGAAACACGATTGGACGACTAGGCGTCAAAATCATCTTGTTTTACTGAAATTACAATGTTATTCATATTGTTTAGGTTTGTTGTCGGTCTAGAAGCCGTGACGGAAACACGATTGGACGACTAGCCGTGAAAATCATCTTGTTTTACTGAAATTACAAGGTTATTCATATTGTTTAGGTTTGTTGTCGGTCTAGAAGCTATGATTGAAACACGATTGGACGACTAGCCGTCAAAATCATCTTGTTTTACTGAAATTACAAGGTTATTCATATTGTTTAGGTTTGTTGTCGGCCTAGAAGCTGTGATTGAAACACGATTGGACGACTAGCCGCCAAATCATCTGTTTTACTGAAATTACAAGGTTATTCATATTGTTTAGGTTTGTTGTCGGTCTAGAAGCCGTGATTAAAATCGCGATTGGACGACTAGCCGTCAAAACTGGCCTTGTTTTACTGAAATTATAAGGTTATTCATATTGTTAGTTTGTTGTCGGTCTAGAAGCCGTGATTGAAACACGATTGGACGACTAGCCGTCAAAATCATCTTGTTTTACTGAAATTACAAGGTTATTCATTGTTTAGGTTTGTTGTTTGTCTAGGAAGCCGTGATTGAAACACGATTGGACGACTAGCTGGAAAAATCATCTTGTTTTACTAAAATTACAAGGTTATTCATATTGTTTAGGTTTCATTGTCGGTCTAGAAGCCGTGATTGAAACACGATTGGACGACTAGCCGTCAAAATCATCTTGTTTTACTGAAATTACAATGTTATTCATATTGTTTAGGTTTGTTGTCGGTCTAGAAGACGTGATTGAAACACGATTGGACGACTACCGTCAAAATCATCTTGTTTTACTGAAATTACAAGGTTATTCATATTGTTTACGTTTGTTGACGGTCTAGAAGCCGTGATTGAAACAGGATTGGACGACTAGCCGTCATAATCATCTTGTTTTACTGAAATTACAAGGATATTCATATTGTTTAGGTTTGTTGTCGGTCTAGAAGCCGTGATTGAAACACGATTGGACGACTAGCCGTCAAAATCATCTTGTTTTACTGAAATTACAAGGTTATTCATATTGTTTAGGTTTGGTTGTCGGTCCAGAAGCCGTGATTGAAACACGATTGGACGACTAGCCGCCAAAATCATCTTGTTTTACTGAAATTACAAGGTTATTCATATAGTTTAGGGTTTGTTGTCGGCCTAGAAGCTGATTGAAACACGATTGGACGACTAGCCGTCAAAAATCATCTTTGTTTTACTGAAATTACAAGGTTATTCATATTGTTTAGGTTTGTTGTCGGTCTAGAAGCCGTGATTAAAATCACGATTGGACGACTGGCCGTGAAAATCATCTTGTTTTACTGAAATTACAAGGTTATTCATATTGTTTAGGTTTGTTGTCGGTCTAGAAGCGCATTTGTCGACGACGCTGGACGACTAGCCGTCAAAATCATCTTGTTTTACTGAAATTACAAGGTTATTCATATTGTTTAGGTTTGTTGTCGGTCTAGAAGCCGTGATTGAAACACGATCGGACGACTAGCCGTCAAAATCATCTTGTTTTACTGAAATTACAGGGTTATTCATATTGTTTAGGTTTGTTGTCGGTCTAGAAGCCGTGATTGAAACACGATTGGACGACTAGCCGTCAAAATCATCTTGTTTTACTGAAATTACAAGGTTATTCATATTGTTTAGGTTTGTTGTCGGTCTAGAAGCCGTGATTGAACACGCGACGACGACTAGCCGTCAAATCATCTTGTTTTACTGAAATTACAAGGTTATTCATATTGTTTAGGTTTGTTGTCGGTCTAGAAGCCGTGATTGAAACACGATTGGACGACTAGCCGTGAAAATCATCTTGTTTTACTGAAATTACAAGGTTATTCATATTGTTTAGGTTTGTTGTCGGCCTGGAAGAGTGATTAAACACGATTGGACGACTAGCCGTCAAAATCATCTTGTTTTACTGAAATTACAAGTGTTTATTCATATTGTTTAGGTTTGTTGTCGGTCTAGAAGCCGTGATTGAAACACGATTGGACGACTAGCCGTCAAAATCATCTTGTTTTACTGAAATTATAAGGTTATTCATATTGTTTAGGTTTGTTGTCGGTGTAGAAGACGTGATTGAAACACGATTGGACGACTAGCCGTCAAAATCATCTTGTTTTACTGAAAATTTACAAGGTTATTCATATTGTTTAGGTTTGTTGACGGTCTAGAAGCCGTGATTGAAACACGATTGGACGACTAGCCGTCATAATCATCTTGTTTTACTGAAATTACAAGGATATTCATATTGTTTAGGTTTGTTGTCGGTCTAGAAGCTGCGGACGAAACAATATCAATGATCAGTTGTCAAAATCATCTTGTTTTACTGAAATTACAAGGTTATTCATATTGTTTAGGTTTGTTGTCGGTCTAGAAGCTGTGATTGAAACACGATTGGACGACTAGCCGTCAAAATCATCTGTTTTACCGAATTACAAGCGCATATTCATATTAGAGTTAGGCTTTGTTGTCGGTCTAGAAGCCGTGATTGTAACACGATTGGACGACTAGCCGTCAAAATCGTCTTGTTTTACTGAAATTACAATAAGTTATTCATATTGTTTAGGTTTGCTGTCGGTCTAGAAGCTGTGATTGAAACACGATTGGACGACTAGCCGTCAAAATCATCTTGTTTACTGAAATTACAAGGTTATTCATATTGTTTTAGGTTTGTTGGTTATTCAGAAGCCGTGATTGAAACACGATTGGACGACTAGCCGTCAAAATCATCTTGTTTACTGAAATTACAATGTTATTCATATTGTTTAGGTTTGTTGTCGGTCTAGAAGCCGTGATTGAAACACGATTGGACGACCTTCAGCTGTCAAAATCATCTTGTTTTACTGAAATTACAAGGTTATTCATATTGTTTAGATTTGTTGTCGGCCTAGAAGCCGTGATTGAAACACGATTGACGACTAGCCGCCGTAAATCATCTTGTTTTGCTGAAAATTACAAGGTTATTCATATTGTTTAGGTTTGTTGTCGGTCTAGAAGGCCGTGATTAAATCACGATTGGACGACTAGCCGTCAAATCATCTTGTTTTGTCGAAATTGCAAGGTTATTCATTGCTTTAGGTTTGTTGTCGGTCTAGAAGCCGTGATTGAAACACGATTGGACGATCAGTCGTGAAAATCATCTGTTTTACTGAAATTACAAGGTTATTCATATTGTTTAGGTTTGTTGTCAATTAGCCGGATTGAAACACAATTGGACGACTAGCCGTCAAAATCATCTTGTTTTACTGAAATTACAATGTTATTCATATTGTTTAGGTTTGTTGTCGGTCTAGAAGACGTGATTGAAACACGATTTATTTCGACTAGCCGTCAAAATCATCTTGTTTTTACAGAAATTACAAGGTTATTCATATTGTTTAGGTTTGTTGACGGTCTAGAAGCCGTGATTGAAACACGATTGACGACTAGCCGTCATAATCATCTTGTTTTACTGAAATTACAAGGATATTCATATTGTTTAGGTTTGTTGTCGGTCTAGAAGTCGTGATTGAAACACGATTGGACGACAAGCCGTCAAATCGTCTTGTTTTATTGAAATTACAAGGTTATTCATATTGTTTAGGTTTGTTGTCGGTCTAGAAGGTGATTGAAACACGATTGGACATCAAGCGTCAAAATCATCTTGTTTTACTGAAATTATGTGTTGTCTATATTGTTTAGGTTTGTTGTCGGTCTAGAAGCCGTGATTGAAACACGATTGGACGACTAGCCGTCAAAATCATCTTGTTTTACTGAAATTACAAGGTTATTCATATTGTTTAGGTTTGTTGTCGGTCTAGAAGCCGTGATTGAAACACGATTGACGATCAATGTCAAAATCATCTTGTTTTACTGAAATTACAGGGTTATTCATATTGTTTAGGTTTGTTGTCGGTCTAGAAGCCGTGATTGAAACACGATTGGACGACTAGCCGTCAAAATCATCTTGTTTTACTGAAATTACAAGGTTATTCATATTGTTTAGGTTTGTTGTCGGTCTAGAAGCCGTGATTGAAACACGATTGGACGACTAGCCGTCAAAATCATCTTGTTTTACTGAAATTACAAGGTTATTCATAATATTGTTTAGGTTTGTTGTTTGGTTCAGAGCGATTGAAATGTTTATCAGACGACTACGAAAAATCATCTTTGTTTACCGAAACAGCAAGGTTATTCATATTGTTTAGGTTTGTTGTCGGTTCAGAAACAGTGATTGAACATTATATTTAATGACTAGCCGTCAAAATCATCTTGTTTTATTGAAATTAAGGTGTTATTCATATTGTTTAGGTTTGTTATCGGTCTAGAAGCGATTGAAACATTATCATTGATGATTAAAGAAACAAATCATCTTTTGTTTTACTGAAATTACAAGGTTATTTCATATTGTTTAGGTTTTGTTGTCGGTGTAGAAGACGTGATTGAAACACGATTGGACGACTTAGCTGTCAAAATCATCTTGTTTAATAAAATTACAAGAAGTATTCATTGTTTAGTTTGTTGAGGCCTGAATGGCATTGAAACACGATTGGACGACTAGCCGTCATAATCATCATCTTGTTTTACTGAAATTACAAGGATATTCATATTTGTTTAGGTTTGTTGTCGGTCTAGAAGCTGTGATTGAAACACGATTGGACGACTAGCCGTCAAAATCATCTTGTTTTACTGAAATTACAAGGTTATTCATATTGTTTAGGTTTGTTGTCGGTCTGTGCTCGTGATTGGAACATTTGATTGATTATCAGCCGTCAAAATCATCTTGTTTTACCAGAATAGCAAGGTTATTCATATTGTTTAGGTTTGGTTGCTCATTCAGAAGCCGTGATTGCAACACGATTGGACGACTAGCCGTCAAAATCGTCTTGTTTTACTGAAAATTACAAGGTTATTCATATTGTTTAGGTTTGTTGTCGGTCTATGGGGCCGTGATTGAAACACGACGGATGACTAGCCGTCAAATCATCTTGTTTTACTGAAATTACAAGGTTATTCATATGTTTTAGTTTGTTGTCGGTCTAGAAGCCGTGATTGAAACACGATTTGGGAATATTTCAATGTCAAAATCATCTTGTTTTACTAAAATTGTAGCAATGTTATTCATATTGTTTAGGTTTGTTGTCGGTCTTAGAAGCCGTGATTGAAACACGATTGGACGACTAGCCGTCAAAATCATCTTTGTTTTACTGAAATTACAAGGTTATTCATATTGTTTAGATTTGTTGTCGGCCTAGAAGTTTATTGAAAAACACGATTACCAGCTGTCAAAATCATCTTGTTTTGCTGAAATTACAAGGTTATTCATATTGTTTAGGTTTGTTGTCGGTCTAGAAGCCGTGATTAAATCACGATTGGACGATTAGCCGTCAAAATCATCTTTGTTTTACTGAAATTACGAAGGTTATTCATATTGTTTAGGTTTGTTGTCGGTCTAGAAGCCGTGATTGAAACACGATTGGACGACTAGCCGTGAAAATCATCTTGTTTTACTGAAATTACAAGGTTATTCATATTGTTTAGGTTTGTTGTCGGTCTAGAAGCTGTGATTGAAACACAATTGGACGACTAGCCGTCAAAATCATCTTGTTTTATTTAAAATTACAATGTTATTCATATTGTTTAGGTTTGTTGTCGGTCTAGAAGACGTGATTGAAACACGATTGGACGACTAGCCGTCAAAATCATCTTGTTTTACAGAAAATTACAAGGTTATTCATATTGTTTAGGTTTGTTGACGGTCTAGAAGCCGTGATTGAAACACGATTGGACGACTAGCCGCTATAATCATCTTGTCGCATTTGAAATTACAAGGATATTCATATTGTTTAGGTTTGTTGTCGGTCTAGAAGCCGTGATTGAAACACGATTGGACGACAAGCCGTCAAAATCGTCTTGTTTTATTGAAATTACAAGGTTATTCAAAGAGTTGTTTAGGTTTGTTGTCGGTCTAGAAGCTGTGATTGAAACACGATTGGACGACCAGCCGTCAAAATCATCTTGTTTTACTGAAATTACAAGGTTATTCATATTGTTTAGATTTGTTGTCGGCCTAGAAGTCGGATTGAAACACGATTGGACGACTAGCCGTCAAAATCTCATCTTGTTTTGTTGAAATTACAAGGTTATTCATATTGTTTAGGTTTGTTGTTTGTCTAGAAGCCGTGGATTAAATCACGATTGGACGACTAGCCGTCAAAATCATCTTGTTTTACTGAAATTACAAGGTTATTCATATTGTTTAGGTTTGTTGTCGGTCTAGAAGCCGTGATTGAAACACGATTGACGACTAGTCAGAAAATCATCTGGTTTTACTGAAATTACAAGGTTATTCATATTGTTTAGGTTTGTTGTCGGTCTAGAAGCCGTGATTGAAACACAATTGGACGACTAGCCGTCAAAATCATCTTGTTTTACTGAAATTACAATGTTATTCATATTGTTTAGGTTTGTTGTCGGTCTAGAAGACGTGATTGAAACACGATTGGACGACTAGCCGTCAAAATCATCTTGTTTTACAGAAATTACAAGGTTATTCATATTGTTTAGGTTTGTTGACGGTCTAGAAGCCGTGATTGAAATGATGATTTGGACGATTGGCCGTCATAATCATCTTGTTTTAACAGAAATTACAAGGATATTCATATTGTTTAGGTTTGTTGTCGGTCTAGAAGCCGTGATTGAAACACGATTGACACAAGCGTTAAAATCGTCTTGTTTTACTGAAAATGAGCAAGGTTATTCATATTGTTTAGGTTTGTTGTCGGTCTAGAAGCCGTGATTGGAAACACGTATTTGGACGACTAGCCGTCAAAATCATCTTGTTTTACTGAAATTACAAGGTTATTCATATTGTTTAGGTTTGTTGTAGGTCTAGAAGCCGTGATTGAAACACGATTGGACGACTAGCCGTCAAAATCATCTTGTTTTACTGAAATTACAAGGTTATTCATATTGTTTAGGTTTGTTGTCGGCTGAGAAGCTTTGATTGAAACACGATTGGACGACTAGCCGTCAAAATCATCTTGTTTTACTGAAATTACAAGGTTATTCATATTGTTTAGGTTTGTTGTCGGTCTAGAAGCCGTGATTAAATCACGATTGGACGACTAGCCGTGAAAATCATCTTGTTTTACTGAAATTACAAGGTTATTCATATTGTTTAGGTTTGTTGTCGGTTCAGAAGCTTTGATTGAAACACGATTGGACGACTAGCTACCGGCAATCATCTTTGTTTTACTGAAATTACAAGGTTATTCATATTGTTTAGGTTTGTTGTCGGTCTAGTTGTGATTGAAACACGATTGGAGGACTAGCCGTCAAAATCAACTTGTTTTACTGAAATTTGCGGTGTAAGGTTATTCATATTGTTTAGGTTTGTTGTTTGTTCAGAAGACGTGATTGAAACACGATTGGACGACTAGCCGTCAAAATCATCTTGTTTTACTGAAATTACAAGGTTATTCATATTGTTTAGGTTTGTTGACGGTCTAGAAGCTGTGATTGAAACACGATTGGACGACTAGCCGTCATAATCATCTTGTTTTACTGAAATTACAAGGATATTCATATTGTTTAGGTTTGTTGTCGGTCTAGAAGCCGTGATTGAAACACATTTAATGACTAGCCGTCAAAATCATCTTGTTTTACTGAAATTACAAGGTTATTCATATTGTTTAGGTTTGTTGTCGGTCTAGAAGCTTAAAAGATTGTAACACGATTGGACGACTAGCCGTCAAAATCGTCTTGTTTTACTGAAATTACAAGGTTATTCATATTGTTTAGGTTTGTTGTCGGTCTAGAAGCCGTGATTGAAACACGATTGGACGACTAGCCGTCAAAATCATCTTGTTTTACTGAAATTACAAGGTTATTCATATTGTTTAGGTTTGTTGTCGGTCTAGAAGCCGTGATTGAAACACGATTGGACGACTAGCCGTCAAAATCATCTTTGTTTTACTGAAATTACAAGGTTATTCATATTGTTTAGGTTTGTTGTCGGTCTAGAAGCCGTGATTGAAACACGATTGGACGACTAGCCGTCAAATCATCTTGTTTTACTGAAATTACAAGGTTATTCATATTGTTTAGGTTTGTTGTCGGTCTAGAAGCCGTGATTGAAACACGATTGGACGACTAGGCGTCAAAAAACTGATTGTTTTACTGAAATTACAATGTTATTCATATTGTTTAGGTTTGTTGTCGGTCTAGAAGCCGTGATTGAAACACGATTGGACGACTAGCCGTGAAAATCATCTTGTTTTACTGAAATTACATAATTATGATTAGTTTAGTTTTGTTGTCGGTCTAGAAGCCGTATTTAAATTGACGATTGGACGACTAGCCGTCAAAATCATCTGTTTTACTGAAATTACAAGGTTATTCATATTGTTTAGGTTTGTTGTTTGCCTTAGAAGCTGTGATTGAAACACGATTGGACGACTAGCCGTCAAAATCATCTTGTTTTACTGAAATTACAAGGTTATTCATATTGTTTAGGTTTGTTGACGGTCTAGAAGCCGTGATTGAAACAGGATTGGACGACTAGCCGTCATAATCATCTTGTTTTACTGAAATTACAAGTATATTCATATTGTTTAGGTTTGTTGTCGGTCTAGAAGCCGTGATTGAAACACGATTGGACGACTAGCTAAACAAAATCGTCTTGTTTTACTGAAATTACAAGGTTATTCATATTGTTTAGGTTTGTTGTCGGTCTAGAAGCCGTGATTGAAACACGATTGGACGACTAGCCGTCAAAATCATCTTGTTTTACTGAAATTACAATTAAAAATTTGTATTATTAGGTTTAGTTATTGGTCTAGCCGGACAAACACGATTGGACGACTAGCCGTCAAAATCATCTTGTTTTACTGAAATTACAAGGTTATTCATATTGTTTAGGTTTGTTGACGGTCTAGAAGCCGTGATTGAAATGATTGGACGACTAGCCGTCATAATCATCTTGTTTTACTGAAATTACAAGGATATTCATATTGTTTAGGTTTGTTGTCGGTTCAGAAGCCGTGATTGAAACACGATTGGACGACTAGCCGTCAAAATCATCTTGTTTTACTGAAATTACAAGGTTATTCATATTGTTTAGGTTTGTTGTCGGTCTTAGAAGCTAATAAAAACACGATTGGACGACTTGCCGTCAAAATCATCTTGTTTTACTGAAATTATACAATATTCATATTGTTTAGGTTTGTTGTCGTACTAGAAGCCGTGATTGTAACACGATTGGACGACTAGCCGTCAAAATCGTCTTGTTTTACTGAAATTACAAGGTTATTCATATTGTTTAGGTTTGTTGTCGGTCTAGAAGCCGTGATTGAAACACGATTGGACGACTAGCCGTCAAAATCATCTTGTTTTACTGAAATTACAAGGTTATTCATATTGTTTAGGTTTGTTGTCGGTCTAGAAGCCGTGATTGAAACACGATTGGACGACTAGCCGGAAAATCATCTTGTTTTACTGAAATTACAAGGTTATTCATATTGTTTAGGTTTGTTGTCGGTCTAGAAGCCGTGATTGAAACACGATTGGACGACTACGTCAAAATCATCTTGTTTTACTGAAATTACAAGGTTATTCATATTGTTTAGGTTTGTTGAAATGTAGAAGCCGTGATTGAAACACGATTGGACGACTAGCCGTCAAAATCATCTTGTTTTACTGAAATTACAAGGTTATTCATATTGTTTAGGTTTGTTGTCGGCTGAGAAGCCGTGATTGAAACACGATTGGACGACTAGCCGTCAAAATCATCTTGTTTTACTGAAATTACAAGGTTATTCATATTGTTTAGGTTTGTTGTTTGTCTAGAAGCAGATGAACTACGATTGGACGACTAGCCGTGAAAATCATCTTGTTTTACTGAAATTACAAGGTTATTCATATTGTTTAGGTTTGTTGTCGGTCTAGAAGTCGTGATTGAAACACGATTGGACGACTAGCCGTCAAAATCATCTTGTTTTACTGAAATTACAAGGTTATTCATATTGTTTAGGTTTGTTGTCGGTCTAGAAGCCGTGATTGAACACGATTGGACGACTAGCCGTCAAAATCATCTTGTTTTACTGAAATGACAATGTTATTCATATTGCTAGTTTGTTGTCGGTCTAGAAGCCGTGATTGAAACACGATTGGACGACTAGCCGTCAAAATCATCTTGTTTTACTGAATTACAAGGTTATTCATATTGTTGAGATTTGTTGTCGGCCTAGAAGCCGTGATTGAAACACGATTGGACGATCAGCTGTCAAAATCATCTTGTTTTGCTGAAATTACAAGGTTATTCATATTGTTCAGTTTGTTGTCGGTCTAGAAGTTTTGATTAAATCACGATTGGACGACTAGCCGCTTCAAAATCATCTTGTTTTACTGAAATTACAAGGTTATTCATATTGTTTAGGTTTGTTGTCGGTCTAGAAGTCAGATTGAAACACGATTGGACGACTATGTGAAAATCATCTTGTTTTACTGAAATTACAAGGTTATTCATATTGTTTAGGTTTGTTGTCGGTCTAGAAGCCGTGATTGAAACACAATTGGACGACTAGCCGTCAAAATCATCTTGTCACTGAAATTACAATGTTATTCATATTGTTTAGGTTTGTTGTTTGTTCGAAGACGTGATTGAAACACGATTGGACGACTAGCCGTCAAAATCATCTTGTTTTACAGAAATTACAAGGTTATTCATATTGTTTAGGTTTGTTGACGGTCTAGAAGTCAGATTGAAACACGATTGGACGACTAGCCGTCATAATCATCTTGTTTTACTGAAATTACAAGGATATTCATTATTAGAAGTTATTGGTCTAGAAGCCGTGATTGAAACACGATTGGACGACAAGCCGTTAAAATCGTCTTGTTTTTACTGAAATTACAAGGTTATTCATATTGTTTAGGTTTGTTGTCGGTCTAGAAGCCGTGATTGGAACACGATTGACGACCAGTCGTCAAATCACTTGTTTTACTGAAATTACAAGGTTATTCATATTGTTTAGGTTTGTTGTAGGTCTAGAAGCCGTGATTGAAACACGATTGGACGACTAGCCGTCAAAATCATCTTGTTTTACTGAAATTACAAGGTTACTCATATTGTTTAGGTTTGTTGTCGGCTGAGAAGCCGTGATTGAAACACGATTGGACGACCAGCCGTCAAAATCATCTTGTTTTACTGAAATTACAAGGTTATTCATATTGTTTAGGTTTGTTGTCGGTCTAGAAGCCGTGATTAAATCACGATTGGACGACTAGCCGTGAAAATCATCTTGTTTTACTGAAATTACAAGGTTATTCATATTGTTTAGGTTTGTTGTCGGTCTAGAAGCCGTGATTGAAACACGATTGGACGACTAGCCGTCAAAATCATCTTCGTTTTACTGAAATTACAAGGTTATTCATATTGTTTAGGTTTGGTTGTCGGTCTAGAAGCCGTGATTGAAACACGATTGAGACTAGCCGTCAAAATCAACTTGTTTTACTGAAATTACGTTATTCATACTGTTTAGGTTTGTTGTCGGTCTAGAAGACGGATTGAACACGACGGACGACTAGCCGTCAAAATCATCTTGTTTTACTGAAATTACAAGGTTATTCATATTGTTTAGGTTTGGTTGACGGTCTAGAAGCCGTGATTGAAACACGATTGGACGACTAGCCGTCATAATCATCTTGTTTTACTGAAATTACAAGGATATTCATATTGTTTAGGTTTGTTGTCGGTCTAGAAGGCCGTGATTGAAACACGATTGGACGACTAGCCGTCAAAATCATCTTGTTTTACTGAAATTACAAGGTTATTCATATTGTTTAGGTTTGTTGTCGGTCTAGAAGCCGTGATTGTAACACGATTGGACGACTAGCCGTCAAAATCGTCTTGTTTTACTGAAATTACAAGGTTATTCATATTGTTTAGGTTTGTTGTCGGTCTAGAAGCCGTGATTGAAACACGATTGGACGACTCAGCCGCCAAAATCATCTTGTTTTACTGAAATTACAAGGTTGTCTATATTGTTTAGGTTTGTTGTCGGTCTAGAAGCCGTGATTGAACACGATTGGACGACTAGCCGTCAAAATCATCTTGTTTTACTGAAATTACAAGGTTATTCATATTGTTTAGGTTTGTTGTCGGTCTAGAAGCCGTGATTGAAACAATGATTGGACGACTAGCCGTCAAAATCATCTTGTTTTACTGAAATTACAAGGTTATTCATATTGTTTAGGTTTGTTGTCGGTCTAGAAGCCGTGATTGAAACACGATTGGACGACTAGGCGTCAAAATCATCTTGTTTTACTGAAATTACAATGTTATTCATATTGTTTAGGTTTGTTGTCGGTCTAGAAGCCGTGATTGAAACACGATTGGACGACTAGCCGTGAAAATCATCTTTTGTTTTACTGAAATTACAAGGTTATTCATATATTGTTTAGGTTGGGTTTGTTGTCGGTCTAGAAGCCGTGATTGAAACACGATTGGACGACTAGCCGTCAAAATCATCTTTGTTTTACTGAAATTACAAGGTTATTCATATTGTTTAGGTTTGTTGTCGGCCTAGAAGCCGTGATTGAAACACGACTGGACGACTAGCCGTCAAAATCATCTTGTTTTACTGAAATTACAAGGTTATTCATATTGTTTAGGTTTGTTGACGGTCTAGAAGCCGTGATTGAAACAGATTGAATCAGACTAGCCGTCATAATCATCTTGTTTTACTGAAATTACAAGTATATTCATATTGTTTAGGTTTGTTGTCGGTTTAGAAGCCGTGATTGAAACACGATTGGACGACTAGCCGTCAAAATCGTCTTGTTTTACTGAAATTACAAGGTTATTCATATTGTTTAGGTTTGTTGTCGGTCTAGAAGCCGTGATTGAAACACGATTGGACGACTAGCCGTCAAAATCATCTTGTTTTACTGAAATTACAATGTTATTCATATTGTTTAGGTTTGTTGTCGGCTCAGTTGTGATTGAAACACGATTGGACGACTAGCCGTCAAAATCATCTATTTTTTTACTGAAATTACAAGGTTATTCATATTGTTTAGGTTTGTTGACGGTCTAGAAGCCGTGATTAAATCACGATTGGACGACTAGCCGTCATAATCATCTTGTTTTACTGAAATTACAAGGATATTCATATTGTTTAGGTTTGTTGCTTCATTCGTAAGCCGTGATTGAAACACGATTGGACGACTAGCCGTCAAAATCATCTTGTTTTACTGAAAATTACAAGGTTATTCATATTGTTTAGGTTTGTTGTCGGTCTAGAAGCCGTGATTGAAACACGGATTAATGACTAGCCGTCAAAATCATCTTTGTTTTGCTTCAAATTACAAGGTTATTCATATTGTTTAGGTTTGTTGTCGGTCTAGAAGCCGTGATTGAAACACGATTGACGATTAGCCGTGAAAATCATCTTGTTTTACTGAAATTACAAGGTTATTCATATTGTTTAGGTTTGTTGTCGGTCTAGAAGCCGTGATTGAAACACAATTGGACGACTAGCCGTCAAAATCATCTTGTTTTACTGAAATTACAATGTTATTCATATTGTTTAGGTTTGTTGTCGGTCTAGAAGATGGATTGTACCACGATTGGACGACTAGCCGTCAAAATCATCTTGTTTTACAGAACATAAGGTTATTCATATTGTTTAGGTTTGTTGACGGTCTAGAAGCCGTGATTGAAACACGATTGACGACTAGCCGTCATAATCATCTTGTTTTACTGAAATTACAAGGATATTCATATTGTTTAGTTTGCTGTCGGTCTAGAAGCCGTGATTGAAACACGATTGGACGACAAGCCGTCAAAATCGTCTTGTTTTACTGAAATTACAAGGTTATCTATATTGTTTAGGTTTGTTGTCGGTCTAGAAGCCGTGATTGAAACACGATTGGACGACTAGCCGTCAAAATCATCTTGTTTTACTGAAATTACAAGGTTATTCATATTGTTTAGGTTTGTTGCGGGTCTAGAAGCCAGGATTGAAACACGATTGGACGACTAGCCGTCAAAATCATCTTTGTTTTACTGAAATTACAGCGGTTATTCATATTGTTTAGGTTTGTTGTCGGCTGAGAAGCCGTGATTGAAACACGATTGGACGACTAGCCGTCAAAATCATCTTGTTTTACTGAAATTACAAGGTTATTCATTGTTTAGGTTTGTTGTCGGTCTAGAAGCCGCGATTAAATCACGATTGGACGACTAGCCGTGAAAATCATCTTGATTTACTGAAATTACAAGGTTATTCATATTGTTTAGGTTTGTTGTCGGTCTAGAAGCCGTGATTGAAACACGATTGGACGACTAGCCGTCAAAATCATCTTGTTTTACTGAAATTACAAGGTTATTCATATTGTTTAGGTTTGTTGTCGGTCTAGAAGCCGTGATTGAAACACGATTGGACGACTAGCCGTCAAAATCATCTTGTTTTACTGAAATTACAATGTTATTCATATTGTTTAGGTTTGTTGTCGGTCTAGAAGCCGTGATTGAAACACGATTGGACGACTAGCCGTCAAAATCATCTTGTTTTACTGAAATTACAAGGTTATTCATATTGCTTAGATTTGTTGTCGGCCTAGAAGCCGTGATTGAAACACGATTGGACGACTAGCCGTCAAAATCATCTTGTTTTGCTGAAATTACAAGGTTATTCATATTTTAGGTTTGTTGTCGGTCTAGAAGCCGTGATTAAATCACGATTTAATGACTAGCCGTCAAAATCATCTTGTTTTACTGAAATTACAAGGTTATTCATATTGTTTAGGTTTGTTGTCGGTCTAGAAGCCGTGATTGAAACACGATTTATCAATTAGCCGTGAAAATCATCTTGTTTTACTGAAATTACAAGGTTATTCATATTGTTTAGGTTTGTTGTCGGTCTAGAAGCCGTGATTGAAACGACAATTGGACGACTAGCCGTCAAAATCATCTTGTTTTACTGAAATTACAATGTTATTCATATTGTTTAGGTTTGTTGTCGGTCTAGAAGACGTGATTGTCGACGATTGGACGACTAGCCGTCAAAATCATCTTGTTTTACAGAAATTACAAGGTTATTCATATTGTTTAGGTTTGTTGACGGTCTAGAAGCTGTGATTGAAACACGATTGGACGACTAGCCGTCATAATCATCTTGTTTTACTGAAATTACAAGGATATTCATATTGTTTAGGTTTGTTGTCGGTCTAGAAGCCGTGATTGAAACACGATTGGACGACAAGCCGTCAAAATCGTCTTGTTTTACTGAAATTACAAGGTTATTCATATTGTTTAGGTTTGTTGTCGGTCTAGAAGCCGTGATTGAAACACGATTGGACGACTAGCCGTCAAAATCATCTTGTTTTACTGAAATTACAAGGTTATTCATATTGTTTAGGTTTGTTGTAGGTTCAGAAGCTGTGATTGAAACACGATTGACGACTAGCCGTCAAAATCATCTTGTTTTACTGAAATTACAAGGTTATTCATATTGTTTAGGTTTGTTGTCGGCTGAGAAGCCGTGATTGAAACACGATTGGACGACTAGCCGTCAAAATCATCTTGTTTTACTGAAATTACAAGGTTATTCATATTGTTTAGGTTTGTTGTTTGTCTAGAAGCCGTGATTAAATCACGATTGGACGACTAGCCGTGAAAATCATCTTGTTTACTGAAATTACAAGGTTATTCATATTGTTTAGGTTTGTTGTCGGTCTAGAAGCCGTGATTGAAACACGATTGGACGACTAGCCGTCAAAATCATCTTGTTTTACTGAAATTACAAGGTTATTCATATATTGTTTAGGTTTGTTGTCGGTCTAGAAGCCGTGATTGAAACACGATTGGACGACTAGCCGTCAAAATCATCTTCTTTTACTGAAAATTTACAAGGTTATTCTCATATTGTTTAGGTTTGTTGTCGGTCTAGAAGCCGTGATTGAAACACGATTGGACGACTAGCCGTCAAAATCATCTTGTTTTACTGAAATTACAAGGTTATTCATATTGTTTATGTTTGTCGTCGGTCTAGAAGCCGGGATTGAAACACGATTGGACGACTAGGCGTCAAAATCATCTTGTTTTACTGAAATTACAATGTTATTCATATTGTTTAGGTTTGTTGTCGGTCTAGAAGCCGTGATTGAAACACGATTGGACGACTAGCCGTGAAAAATCATCTTGTTTTACTGAAATTACAAGGTTATTCATATTGTTTAGGTTTGTTGTCGGTCTAGAAGCCATGATTGAAACACGATTGGACGACTAGCCGTCAAAATCATCTTGTTTTACTGAAATTACAAGGTTATTCATATTGTTTAGGTTTGTTGTCGGCCTAGAAGCCGTGATTGGAATGATTGGACGACTAGCCGTCAAAATCATCTTGTTTTACCAAAATTACAAGGTTATTCATATTGTTGCAGGGTTTGTTGTCGGTCTAGAAGCCGTGATTAAATCTACTGGACGACTAGCCGTCAAAATCATCTTGTTTTACTGAAATTACAAGGTTATTCATATTGTTTAGGTTTGTTGTCGGCTTTCCGAAGCCGTGATTGGAACACGATTGGACGACTAGCCGTCAAAATCATCTTGTTTTACTGAAATTACAAGGTTATTCATATTGTTTAGGTTTGTTGTCGGTCTAGAAGCCAGATTGAAACACGATTGGACGACTAGCCAGAAAATCATCTTGTTTTACTAAAATTACAAGGTTATTCATATTGTTTAGGTTTGTTGTCGGTCTAGAAGCCGTGATTGAAACACGATTGAATGACTAGCCGTCAAAATCATCTTGTTTTACTGAAATTACAATGTTATTCATATTGTTTAGGTTTGTTGTCGGTCTAGAAGACGTGATTGAAACACGATTGGACGACTAGCCGTCAAAATCATCTTGTTTTACTGAAATTACAAGGTTATTCATATTGTTTACGTTTGTTGACGGTCTAGAAGCCGTGATTGAAACAGGATTGGACGACTAGCCGTCATAATCATCTTGTTTTACTGAAATTACAAGATATTCATATTGTTTAGGTTTGTTGTCGGTCTAGAAGCTAGATTGAAACACGATTGACGACTAGCCGTCAAAATCGTCTTGTTTTACTGAAATTACAAGGTTATTCATATTGTTTAGGTTTGTTGTCGGTCTAGAAGCTATGATTGAACACGATTGAATGACTAGCCGTCAAAATCATCTTGTTTTACTGAAATTACAATGTTATTCATATTGTTTAGGTTTGTTGTCGGTCTAGAAGCTGTGATTGAAACACGATTGGACGACTAGCCGTCAAAATCATCTTGTTTTACTGAAATTACAAGGCTATTCATATTGTTTAGGTTTGTTGTCGGTCCAGAAGCCGTGATTGAAACACGACGGACGACGCGCTGTCAAAATCATCTTGTTTTACTGAAATTACAAGGTTATTCATATAGTTTAGGTTTGTTGTCGGCCTTTAGCGCCGTGATTGAAACACGATTGGACGACTAGCCGTCAAAATCATCTGGTTTTACTGAAATTACAAGGTTATTCATATTGTTTAGGCTTGTTGTCGGTTCAGAAGCCGTGATTAAATCACGATTGGACGACTGGCCGTGGAAATCATCTTGTTTTACTGAAATTACAAGGTTATTCATATTGTTTAGGTTTGTTGTCGGTCTAGAAGTTATGATTGAAACACGATTGACGACTAGCCGTCAAAATCATCTTGTTTTACTGAAATTACAAGGTTATTCATATTGTTTAGGTTTGTTGCTCGTCTAGAAGCCGTGATTGAAACACGATTGGAGGACTAGCTGTCAAAATCAACTTGTTTTACTGAAATTACAAGGTTATTCATATTGTTTAGGTTTAGCAGTCGGTCTAGAAGACGTGATTGAAACACGATTGGACGACTAGCCGTGAAAATCATCTTGTTTTACTGAAATTACAAGGTTATTCATATTGTTTAGGTTTGTTGTCGGTCTAGAAGCCGTGATTGCAACACGATTGGACGACTAGCCGTCAAAATCGTCTTGTTTTACTGAAATTAAGGTTATTCATATTGTTTAGGTTTGTTGTCGGTCTAGAAGCCGTGATTGAAAACACGATTGGACGACTAGCCGTCAAAATCATCTTGTTTTACTGAAATTACAAGGTTATTCATATTGTTTAGGTTTGTTGTCGGTCTAGAAGCCGTGATTGAACACGATTGGACGACTAGCCGTCAAAATCATCTTGTTTTACTGAAATCATAATGTTATTCATATTGTTTAGTTTTGTTGTCGGTCTAGAAGCCGTGATTGAAACACGATTGACGACTAGCCGTCAAAATCATCTTGTTTTACTGAAATTACAAGGTTATTCATATTGTTTAGATTTGTTGTCGGCCTAGAAGCCGTGATTGAAAACACGATTGGACGACTAGCCGTCAAAATCATCTTGTTTTGCTGAAATTACAAGGTTATTCATATTGGTTTAGGTTTGTTGTCGGTCTAGAAGCCGTGATTAAATCACGATTGGACGACTAGCCGTCAAAATCATCTTGTTTTTACTGAAATTACAAGGTTATTCATATTGTTTAGGTTTGTTGTCGGTCTAGAAGCCGTGATTGAAACACGATTGGACGACTAGCCGTGAAAATCATCTTGTTTTACTGAAATTACAAGGTTATTCATATTGTTTAGGTTTGTTGTCGGTCTAGTTGTGATTGAAACACAATTGGACGACTAGCCGTCAAAATCATCTTGTTTTACTGAAATTACAATGTTCATATTGTAATAGGTTTGTTGTTTGGTTCAGAAGACGTGATTGAAACACGATTGACGACTAGCCGTCAAAATCATCTTGTTTTACAGAAATTACAAGGTTATTCATATTGTTTAGGTTTGTTGACGGTCTAGAAGCCGTGATTGAAACACGATTGGACGACTAGCCGTCATAATCATCTTGTTTTACTGAAATTACAAGGATATTCATATTGTTTAGGGTTTGTTGTCGGTCTAGAAGCCGTGATTGAAACACGATTGGACACGTGTTTCTCGTCAAAATCGTCTTGTTTTACTGAAATTACAAGGTTATTCATATTGTTTAGGTTTGTTGTCGGTCTAGAAGCCGTGATTGAAACACGATTGGACGATA
>JBBBDQ010013429.1:0-19394 GCA_037127315.1 Ascarosepion bandense
TTACTCTCACAATCACTCACACATTTAAACATCATAACAAAAACGAAAAGCACACTTAAAGAATGAAAGTCGCCACGCACCACCGGGGAACTAACATTGTTGAACACCTAAGGAGGGAAGGAAGGGGGGTTGGAACTAAAGAAAAATAGAGGAAAAAAAAAGTGGCCAATGAGCAATCATAACCTAGCTAAGTTAACATTGAAGCCAAAAACAGAAAATCAAACTTTACCTACTCTAACCTAACAGGGACGGGGTGCATACATCATCTATAATACCTCCAATATCCTGATGCCTAACCAGCATCAAACAACCACCAGGTCAGTACCTTCACTAGACAGAATCTGCAAGACTCACCCATATACCCTTTTGCCACCAGATATGAGTTTGCTTCTTCTGTCCGATTCGACTTTAAGCTGATGCCAAAGAACAAGATCAGTTGGGAAGAGTGTAAACTTCTCATCACCATAGAATTCCTTCTGTCGCGTCGTCCAAATCACGATTCGCATAACACCTAGTAAGCAAAAGAGCACATAGTGCTCAGCCCTAGATAACGGAGGGTACACACAAGCGCAAAACAACTAGCCTCAAGGACAAAGAACTTTCCACGCAGCATACGAACCATGAGGTCTTCAAGAAATCTAGCATAATGAGCAACAACACTGCAGTGGAAGAAGGCATGATCGACGGTTTCCGTCATTGTACCACAACGCACGCAGGTTGATTTTGGTGTTAGGCCCGCTGCATGAAGCCTCTTGCCTACCCAGAGAGCCTTTCAACTACCAGCCAGGGGAGGATGCCTCATCGTTAGCAGACATTTCAACCCAGGCGCCCAAGGTCATATGGAGCGAGCCTCCTGCTTCGTAAGCCCGAGCTCGCCAATCAGTTCATCTTGAACGCCCCCCTCTAACTAAAACCCTATATAATGCCCCAAGAGCATAACGATTGGGCGCGAGAGCGACCGTAGCCCGCAAGAGAAACCGGAGAGCCAAACGTATATTCTTTATAGAAGGAGACTCGCCACGAGGAGTACGGCCGGCCTCCTCCTCCGACAAATGCACACTTCTCAGGGATGGAAAGTTTTTATGGACGTCCTTCTGAACGAGGGCGCCGTTCTCACTTTCCAGCATACACATTCGATCCAGGAATCTAATGCGAAGCGTGTTGACGAATTCAACAGTATGCCCAGACCGCCCCCAGATGATGTGAGTACAGATCTCGCGATTACCTGGGATTTGCCTTCTCCCAAGAAAGCGAGGAACAACAACTGAATTAAACCCAAACGAATGGCACACGGGAGAGGAAGTACCGAGAGTCGGCAAAGGAGAATCGGGTAGATGTGCGAGGCACATACTTCCGCCCTCCCTAAGAGCTTCCTCCGAGTCCACAGACGAACTGCGCCCTCGGCCTTCTCTCGAACCTCCGACCAACTCATTTCCAACTGGAGATCTGGACCGAAAAAGACGCCGAGAATCTTGATCGGCCCGTCCGTCCAGAGGAAAGGTCCGGGAAGAGAAACTCCCTTCCACGCACCCACCGCAAGCCACATCTCTAGTCGCGATTGATCTTGGCCCCTGTCACCGTCTCATAACATCTGATTTCTCATGACTTCACAATCCTGCTTTGCTCGACACAAAAACCGAAACGTCGTCAGCATAGGCGGAGTACCTGGCCGAGGTAGCACCAGGTACGGAATTCTGCGAAGTGACCGGATTCGCCTTTAACTTGCGAAGGAATGGCTCCAACGCAAGAACGTACAGCAAAGGCGAAAGTGGACAACCTTGACGAATGGAGAAGCGAGATAAAGTGAAGGGCTTCGATCTTACCCCATTCACTTCCACCAGCGCACCGGGGACTCATACAGCAGTCGGATCCAGGATGAAAAAGTAATGGGTCGAAACCGGGCGGCGGAAAGCACAGACTCCAAGAAACGATGGTCAACTCATCGAATGCCTTGGACTGATCCAAATTGATCAGCGGCTTCGGTGTCGGTTTTCTCGATGATCAGGCGTGCCCAAACAGAAGGCTGTCTGAACAGTCCGCCCTTCACAGCACAAGTCTGCTCGGGGCCAATCAGACTAGAGAGGACAGCCTGCAAACGGCCGGCCAAGATCTTGGCAAAAATCTTTAAGTCAGTATTTAACATCGTTAAAGGCCGATAATTATCCTTATGCCACCCCCACCGCTCTTGCTCTTGCGAAGCAACTTGATTACACCCTTGGTGAAGCGACGAGGCATAGACCCTGCTTCATCCAGTTGTTATAAACAAGAGCCAGCAGAGGAACAAGAACGGACGATCATTCCAAGTACAGTTCGTAGGGAGGACTATCCAAACCTGAGTTTTGTCCCGGCCAACCACTATGCATCCCAGACTTCCGACTCACAGTGGGCCCTCGCACCTAGCCGCTTCAGCCGCCGAGAGGCGGGGAAAGTCAGCCAAATAGTGTCGAACCGAGCAGGAACAGACCGGGCTCCCAGAAAAGATCCCGGAAGTAATCCCGAAAAGCTCCACATATACCCACGTCTGTGGTCACGGTACGACCATCCGGGCGTGATGTCCTTGATATGCCGATTGGCTGCTTGCCTAGCTTCCTCCGCACGCAGTTCTGCGGCCATTCGTTGCCTCAGAAGACATTCTTTAACTCACGGCCCTAACTACCAGAGCTTGATCCTTCGGATAAGCAAGGGAGGCTGTGTCGGCCTCAGCTAAGGCTACGTCCCCAATTATTACGGGATTTAACCGCCTTGATCGAACTTTTCAAATCGTCGTTTGCGCCGCTAAATTAGCTAAGCGAGCCGACGACTATAGTCGGCAGCAAACGACCTAATTTTGGATTTAAGTGTGTCCCACCACTTATTCCCAACCACAGCCCCCGTCAGTTCCCGCTTTAGCTAGTAAGGGCTTTGTGCTGGAAATCTTGGCTATCAACAATGACGCGTTCAATGGCAGCCAGCCAACTTAACCTAGGGTTATCTAAGTTTACACGAACCCGGACGAGCCATGATCCAGTAAACTATGGAATGGAAACTTGGACTACCTAAGAGCCCTACGCCGACTTTCCAACTAGGACCTCGGTCGAGGTAGCTTGCGCGTACCTTCGAATCCGGAGCTGTCTCATTAGTCCAAGTCCACTACCTCCTGGGGTGTTCATTTCGGTACTTACTGACAAGATCATTCCTGTCGATAAATTCCCGAAATGTTTTCACATCCGGTTGTTAGTACCCGATCTTTCTCCTATCCGATCTTCAGGTCATACTGCATTCCAATCCCCCGCTAAAATTACCCGCCTGATGTTCCAAAGAACGACTCGAGCTGCCGAAACAAAGCAGGACGCTCCCTATGGACATTGGGCGCATAAACCCCAATGAGCCGAAAAGACTTCTCCTTTATGGTAATATCCAGCACACAAATCCTGCCCGCTGGATCCATGAAGACAAGCGTACACGCCGCACCTAATGACTTGCTCACTAGCCAAGAAACTCCTCTAGAACGACCATCAAAACATGAATGAGAGACGTAATCCCTAGACAGAATGCCTTCATAGTCGCCGAAGCAAAAACCGGGTTTCCTGTAGACAACAAACATCAACCCCGAGGCGCTGGAGATCATGAGTGAGGCTCAACTCTCCGAGACTCGGACCTCAGCCCCGGGCATTTATAATGCTAACCAAAGAGCCATTGTGATCCTTAATTAGGCTGGAGTTTCTGGACAGAACATGGACGGGGAAAGGATGCCGACAGCCTCTCCCATAGATCCCTTGCCCATTTTCTTTGTCACCGGTGCCATCATGAGAGAGGCCTACTACCATCCAAGGAAATGTTAGTTTCATTGCCCTGTAAAGGAGGTGAACTAAAATTGGGACCCGTCCTACACAACATTCTTTCAACTTTTGTAAGGAATCCTCCTCCATTGTTACTATAGGTGGGGACATTTTAAAGGCTTTCCTGCTTCCAGGAGCATGTCCCACACCTTTCCAGTACCTGTTCCAGTTCTACAACCGCCTGTGGCATCCTTTTTGCATGAGGAAAATTTTTTGGTTTCTCAATGCTCTCTTCCTTGTATTTTCTTGGCTGCCAATAGGGACCTTTAATTTGTTGATCCTAGTCATTAAAGTTCCTGGCCCATCTCTCCATTTGAGAAACTTTGAAAATATTCTCCCCCATAAGTAGGGTGCTCTTGTCGCCTTTTTCCGAGCCTCCCTATCCTCTGCTGGCCTCTTTGCCTCTTGAAGGTGGTGGTAACAGCTTTTTGGGAGAGGCTGGGGGTTGGTTGTGATGGTATTCGGAATGGGCTGGGGCCCTCACTAAGATATAAGATTTCCTTGGAGTGGGCTGTGAGGATGGGACTTCTTTTGGGGCTTTTCTTTTCAGGAGAGGACGGGGCAGAGACAGAGGGATGCGGTTGTTTCTTATGAGTTCCTCCTTTAGTTTTTGTGCTTTCTTCATGCCCTCGTAGCCTGGGTCGTATGCTTTGCGCATCTCCTCTATTGATGGTGCAGACCAGGTCGAGGCGTCGCCCTCTTGCTGGTAGAGGGAGAGGGGCTGTACGTGCCTTTAGTCCTGGAGCATCAGGGGACTGAGGGTCCCGGCAGCTTGACGCTTCTCTGGTCCTGCCAACAACCCGCCATTCCCCTTTTCCTTCTCCGATGTTTCACACTTGTAGCAGGCGAAGGCTTTTCGGGGAATGAGGGCCGATGTTTTGACCCAACCGGGGGTACTACCACACTACTGGTCCTGGTTGCCAGCATGCCCACTACAGGCGGGACGGATTTTGTCACAGAAGCGGCCGAGAAGAGCTTGGTCTTCAGGGGCCCGCTTCCAGAGGCCTTCTCTTCTCTAAATATGTGGATATGGAGAGGATCAATCTTTCCGCACCTCCAGCATGTCGGTTTGCGACCGGTCACTATCACCGGTAGTTTCAGGCCCCCAACGTCAAGACAGTTGGGGATGGTATCGAAGGCTTTACCATCATCATAATCACGAAAGACCATCCCCCGGTCAGGTCCCCGCAGGAGGCACTACAATCTCACCGAATTGAGAAAAGTACGCCGCGGAGATGTGCCTCGATGACCCGAGGAGGTGACCCCGTACACTGCCACCTTGGTCCTACGGCATGCCTGTGTATTCTGTTCAATAATAAAATCTTTCGTTATAAGATCTTTTGATACCATCTTTAGGCAATCTTCCGGCGTGGGCAGTAGCACGTCCCACGTGAAATAGCCCGTGCCTTTTTTGGCCATCTGTAAGGGCTTGACCGTGGACTGCAGTGTTCTTCAACACTGTGTCTTCAGCGACAAATCTTGCGCGAACGCTTGTCGACCACAAGACCGACACACCTCTTTTCTTACCTTAATTCTGGGATCCTCCAAGAAGTCCATCTTCTGGTCACAAGATGAGCGTAACTCTTGGTTTCTCCAGAAACTTCGTCAAATTGATTTTTACCTTTGGTGGGGACTTCCTACGCCCAAGGGCGATTCCCTCTCTGTATCTTTCGTTTGGTCTTCATCAATTTTGGTCTCGTTGGTCTCTTTGGCCATTATCGTCACCACATTGGGTTCCCGTTTTTTCATCCATTGAAGTAGAAGAGGGGGAAAAGATTCTCATTCTTTGGCCATTTTCGGCCACCTCATATTCTTCACATCTTTTTTGGTCTCTTGTTGTTGATCCCTATTTTTCAATAATTAGAGGGGGGAAAAGACTCATCATCCTTTTCCGGTGGACCCTTCCAAGGAGGGTCAAACAAAAGTTTCTTTTTCAATTGACCGACTGAGTCGGCCATTTTTAAAATTACAACACAACGTCGCCAATATATTTTCCTCCGTAAATCCAATGAGAATAGGGGAGGGAGGGAAAAGCGGGAGAAATAGGGGAAACAAATAAACCTCGCAAGGTTAAAGGAATAGCCGCGGTAATGGTAAATAAAAATTAGCTCATTTGCGGCAAAAACAAAAAAATAACAAAACAGCTATAATTCACAAAAATTGGCTCAAAGTGTAAATTAATAGTTTAAATAACAGCAAAAACTAACCTTTGAGAGGCTCTCGTAAAAAAAAAAAAAAAAAAATTACCCAAAGGCGATAAACGGAGCAGCAGTCGTACAAAATTTGCAGAAGGTGATAAACTTGTCGTTAACAATAAAAAAACGAAGGAGTCGCCTAAAAAGGCTACTAAAAGAAAATAATGGGAAGGTGGTCAATAAACGTTAATAGGTTTCAAAAAATAAAGTTTCAAACAAAAAGAGCGGAGAGTTGCCTAAAAGGCTACTTCCGTAAAACTAATATGGGGAGGGGCTGGAAAGAAAACAAAAGAAGTAGGGAGGAAATCAGATAATATTCAGTTTACAAGTCGCGAGAAAATTACAAAATAAAAATAAAGTTTAAACAAAAAATTAAATGTATAACGTAAGGTAAAAACTAAAACTGGAAAAATGAAAACAAAAATTAAGTCACACGGTCCGACCTTAAACAAAACAAAAATGGCGGCCAGAAAAAAAATACGAAAATAAAGCAACAAAAAGTTAGAAAAAATAAAAACAACAGAACAAAACAAGTTGAAAACGAAAAATTAAATAAATAAGAAACTAGCTATACAAAAAGTGTCTTTAGCAGGAAAGCGGGTAAGTCAGAAGGAGAAGGTAACTTTTGTCAGTATTCCGTCAAAGACTGGACTGAAAAAAGACTCGACGCCACTCAAAAAACGACGCCACCGCCTCCTCGGGTGAATCAGTCGGTTGGTTTTATCTATGACACCACTCCATAATCCATTTCCTCAGCTCCAAAATTTCCACTCAGCCCTCTTTTTTCCTTTTAGAATGGGCTTTCAGTTGGATTATTAAGACAGCTGTGAGTATTTTTTTTTCTATATGATGGCGGTGCTTCTTTTCTTTTGGAACTGATTACTGGCCTGCACGCCAGACAATAAAAAACGAACCTTCTTTTTCCAGAGCCGCTACTAGTCTCCTTCATGTTCACACATTCTAATTTTTTTTCACTAAACACTTGTCATATCGAGATGTTATACTGATCCCCACTTCAAATTGCTGGTACTGACCAAACCTTGCCACAAGGTGATCAGTTTGAAATTTGACAGGTAATATGTTACCATTTTGAATTTTCTTTGCAATACTTGGTCACTTCTAGAAATTCATAGGCAAATGTAAAAACAGTGAAAGTTTCTCTTGTTAATTTGCCATTTCCTCCAGAGATGCCATTCCAAGATTCTAACCCGTCACAGAATAGTGAGAGAAATTTAAAATTTCTTCATTTACTCTAAGTCAATTGCAGTATTTGTTTCTAAGTCGGAGAATCTAAATAAGGTTACATTCATTGTTGTCCACTAAATATAAAATACGTTTACATATTCTGCAAAATTAGGCAAACATTTCTGTTTTTATAAGGTCAATAATCCTGGAATAGTGTTCTCATTGGTAATTTGCAGAACTAAATGTAAGTTACAAAATGGGGCACTTTGGATTCTATCTCTGATTCATGATTTTCATTTTGTGACAAAATGTTGGGAACAGCATGCATTTACTTGCATATTTTTCACCAAGCCAGTTGCTTCTAATCCATTTTAAATATATAGACTGAGTCAACAGAAAAATAAGAGAAGGAGAATATATAACTGGGTGTGGATATACAATGGAACGCTGAGGACTGCAAAAGAAAAATATAGCTTTTTTATTTATAGCATTATTATTTGTTATTAGATTGATAATACTTGAATGCCTATCTCCTCTTAATCTAATTATTATATTGTTATCAATATCAAATAAATTCTCAGTTTTAAGACATTTAGCATAACATGCACAACATCTTTATATTGTGAGAATATACTGCTAACCTTAAAGGCAAATGCACTTGTTGCAGCTTCATTGTTTTTGTCAGATAAGCCAACAATATTACCAACCTCATAATCAAAATAAGAATTTAGATGAATTTCATCAAAAGTAAATACATCGGTGTCCCCACTAGAAACTTAAATTTATTTTTAATATGTATGAGAAATTTGTTGCGTTGCTCAGTCAAAGGATTCATCTATGTTGATAAGGTATAGTCTTTAATGCTGAATAGTTGTAAAATTATATTTTTGCTTTCTCTTTTAGGGGAGCAGTTATATAACTTCTAAATAATATAATTATGTAGTTATGTATCAACTTTACATTGCAACATGGAAATTTCTATGTTTCGAGATAGGTTCTCATCAATAGGCAAATGTTGATGTCGTTGTGCAGATGATTTACATTTTAAAAAAAAAGTTTTTTAGATTTTTTAAAGGTAAATCATCTGCACAAGCACATCAACATTGCCTGATGATGAGAACCTATTCCGAAACATAGAAATTTCCATGTCACAATGTAAAATTGATACATGACTATATAATTATGTTAAGCTCTTAATACTCATTATATTGAGCAATTATTTTAAATGCCAGAGTACTCAAAATAAAAAAAAACCTTGAGTCTTTTTCACTTGAAATAACTTTAAATAATCAAGTTAATTTGGTGTCATTAAGTTTAGTTGCTCATAAATTTGATTAGCTTTTAATTTTAAAAAATATATTAAAAGTTTAATCTTAATATTTCTCTTACTGGATATGTTCTCTTAGTTGGTACTTCACTCTTTAATGATTTATTCCATGCTGTATTTTCTTCCCGAACAACGACCCAGATGACATCGTAATAGTCCCATTTGGCACAACAGCAGATATAGTCAAGATCCATTTTACACCAGAAAGTTCAAATTGTAAAATGCAAGTTACGATATCCATTATATTTTGTTTTGAATCATCCTGTAAGTGATTTCATTATTTTATATAATTTAATCAGTTTGTTGAAAAATACGCACAAATATATATTAATTTGTTCTCAAGCTTGGAAAGACTTTTTTCAAATTCATTAATCATTAAATGTTGTATAATCCTGAATGAAATGTTACAGTAAATTTATGTTCAATCTCACACAACATAATCTCCTTTTAATGTCAGCTGCTATGCCATACGTGATACACGTTATAAGGACGTCTCCAAAGGAGACATGACTGACTGGGCAGAAGATTATCCCACAGTAGGTTGCCATTGCTGTCTGCGGCAGACTGGTTGCCGACCAAGGCTATAGAACCCAATCTGTCCTGGTATTTAACCCATAACTGGAGAGAAGAGACGGATTAATACCTTTCCCAAGGGTATTTGCATGTAAGAATACAATGGATTCAACTGGAATGTCGAACTTGGCTCCCTGATTTCTTGTTCTGCGCCGATATCCACTGCACCACAACGCACATCCTTTCCTTTAATGTAGGATATTTCAAAAGAGTAGCAGTAAAAAATAAAAATAAAATTGGTAGAAAGCTGAATAAGGCCAGCAAGATTATGCTTCTAATTCCATCAGACACTGAAAATGTTAATATGTGAGTATCCTTCTATCTTCAAGATTTCTCAATGTAATCTTTTTGAATCATCTCTGCACATCAAGGCAAGGAAGCCACTGAGATGCATAGAGAAAGAATAAGAAAAAAACATTAAAGAAAGAGAATAGTAAAAGAACAGGAATTAAACAGAAGATAATGATTGACATTTAAATTTTTAAATATCAAAGCTGACTGGAAAGCAACAAACCAGGAGAGATATTCACAAATGAGAAATGCATTTGAAGAAATTCTTAGCATAGAACTTACGATTACTTTTAGTCATTTCAACTGTAAAATGATGAGACCTCACTGCTAATCTACTACTGCGCTTAAATTCATAGTCTAGGAATGTTCATCAGAATGATTACCATGAAAATATTTATAAAAAATACACACAAAAGTTATAATACAGCAGTCGGGAAGTACTGAAGCCAAGATGCCATTTTGGGACCAATAACATTGCAGATTCTCTTTAGATTTTAACAAGGATCTCTAAAGACATAGCAGAAGCATCTGACAAGACATGGCATCAACATTCAATGTGAGGATAAATGGTAGACTTATAAATATGTAAGATAGATTCTGGTAAGAAAAATTCACTAACAAGACACAATAAAACAACTTTTCCAGTCTCGGACCAAGCAATTGATTCAATATAATCTTTCCACTTCATGCCACTGGAAAAACATTAGCCCAAAAAGGCACAATGAGAGTCACTCCTCTGGTGGTTAGCATCAGCCATGCTGTTAAAAGGTAAAAAGGTTTATTTCAGATACTTAAAAGAGATCACTTTCATTTTGGAGGTGTTAAAATTAACATGCCATTTTTTGTCTCAGTTAACAACAGATTGTAGGTGACTTTTTCATTCAGCAGCTAATTTGACCTCATGAACCCAATCAAACTTCCTGTTAAAATAGGAATAAATAATTATCATCAGCATATATACATAGTTGAGAATGGATAATGTTGGCGAGGTCATTGATGAAAATTAGGAAGAATTTAGATTCAAGAATAAAGCCCTGGGGGCATATGCCTTAATGCAAAAGATCTGAAAGAGTGGCCATTCAAGACATTTTTATTAAAGATTAGGAAAGAAGATTGAAACCATTTAAAAATCCATCCAAAAATACCGTAAGTTTTCAACTTGTGAAGAATTCTAGCAGACCAAAACTCTGAAAGGCCTTTTGAGATATTGAAGGCATCAGACCATTCTTCAAAGTAAATCTTGATAGACTTTTTCAGCAATAATTGCTATCTGCTGCTAATGAAGTTTGGGTCACAATGTCATACCAGAAAATTTTCCTTTGTCAAAATCCGTCTTGCACATCAACAAATGTACCATCCACCCATGCATTGAATATTGCTGCCATATCTGCTCTGGTGCACCTGCTATTCGTCTTGATGTTCTTGACAAAATCCCAAAACAAGGATTTGTAATATAATCGATCCTGACTTGGCATTTCCACTTCAATTACTTTCTCACCAACATGACATGGCTTCTCTTTATCTTTTCTACAAATATTTCCATGGCAACTGCTCTGATTGTATTGTTTTTCTTCCTGATGCTCACTGTGTAAAGTTAAGTGTCTCACTAGAATGGCATCTATGTTGCACATGTTTACTGTTCATGTGACCACCTCTTCTGCTCTAACAGTTTCTTTTCTCACACTTCTTACTTGTGGAACTCCTTTCAATTTACTTGCTTCTTGGATATGTACAATATTCAAAAATTTAAATGCAACATCATCTCCCATCTCCTATCTTCTTGAATCCTTTTGTCTTTCCTCAATCCTCCCTAGACTCAGATTTTTCTCTCATTTTTACTCCCTCTATCCCCCCACCCCCTGTATACTCGTGGCATTTTCACCTTCCTTGAGGGGAAGTGATTAAAAAAAAATAAATATACCAACAGTTGATCTTAAGAAGATTGTTTGAAACAAGACTTGTAATTGGTCTTTGTTGCATTTCTTCTCTCTGATATATACAAACAAGATACCATCAATAAACCCATGAATAGTCTGAAGAATTCTTTTCGAACAATTGGCCAAATATATTGCAATTAGCGTTTATTATCTAAAATCTCTGTCCCATGTTGTTACATTTGCATATTTTTCTTTTTTAAAACAAAATTATTAAAAAAATAAATAACAATTTCAACATTTCATCTGCTGTATTTATATATTTTAGAAGATAAATAAAAACCATGGATCTGGTCAATGCGCACCTGACCTAACTCTTCCACCCTGGACCCCTCAACCCCCGGCGTCTTCCTCTTCGGCTTGAGTTGTCTATTCGGTGTTAACCGAACACAAGGGGTTGGCCGTTGCTCTCTGAGCATTCGTATGCGTCAACCGGCCCACTGGTTTAAATCTACTGCTCCACGTTGTGATTATTGGTTCCAGAAAGAAGAAGTGTTATTCGTGCACATCGACTGAAGATGTAGACATGGCTGGGGAACCTGTGTTAAACATTTAGAATACAGCAAAAAGAAATAGAAAGTAAAAAATAATGTCCGTAGAAAGCCGAACAAACAACTGTTCTATGATTGCACTCTTAATGTCGTTTATATACAAGAAAAGAATAGAAAATGAAAAAGGTTTTAGAATGTTTTTCAGCATAACAACTCACACACTGGAGTCTAGACAGACAGAGATAGAGAGAGTGTGTATGGTTCGCTCGTTGTTAAATCATCTCAGACGATATATAACTCTTTTCAAAAATATTCTTTTGACGGAGTCAGTTCTTCTCAAATAAAACGCTGGGACCATGGTACCTTGAAAGGTGCTGGTACAAACGAAGGATGAAGCAACCGGTAAATAAATACACTGCTTTTATCTCGCCGTTCAAATTTCCTTAAATATTTTTTCATTAAAAATATTATTTCGTTCATTTCCATTGTTTTCTGATGACCCGAATTAATCGGCCTAACTTATATTTAGATCAGATTTCGCGACCGGTAAACAAACACGCCGGTTTTATTCCGCTGTTTCAATTTACTCCGAATTTGATTTAACATTGCCAGGTTTACTGGAATTAAAAATTCTGTTTAAATTTCTTAATAGAAATTAAAAAGAAAGAAACGAATGCATGACGTTTCGGCCGTTTCAGCCTTCAGGTACCCGGAAATTTGAACCCTTTAAACGTGTGTATGTGCTTGACTCTGTCTCAGTCACTCTGGTACAAGCTATCAGTACGTGGAAAAGAAAAAGCAAATAAATATAATTAATTATGACAATTTATTTATCGCACTCTAGATTATCATGAAACAAATGGAGTCAGACAAATCGAACACCCAGTGCGACTGGTACAAGCTAACACTCCGTGGAAAAGAAAAGAAAAGTAAATATATTTACGACAATTTATTTATCGCACTCAAGATTATCTGTAAAAACAAATAATTGCGGCAATTTATTTATGCACTATACATTATAAGGGGAAGATGTGGGGCACCATGTACCTGTTTGAGACGAAAAATGGGTTATTGGGTGAGCCATGACCATATATGTTTTTGATAAAAAAAGAACGACGCGGAGAGCCATGATCGCATATTTTTCGCGAATTTTTACACAGAAGACTGACCGAAGGCGTGAGGGACAGAAAAGAGTAGTCGGAACCCAGTTCGAGAGTCTCAGTTGATGGATTGCACAACGGAGATTAGGAGATATATGTAAGGACATCATTTGTGATGCTAAGAAATGGAAGATGTGGAGAGTCACGACTACTTAGAAGAAAGTATTAATTAACAGCGCGGATATTCGCTAGTTTGAATCGTCAACCATCACGTCACTGTTTTACTCATGCTTGGAAAGAATTTATTTCTCGATTAAGACGCACGCTGGGGTTTGAAGAGTGTAACACCCAGAGGGAGTGGAACAACCCAACAGTCTGTGGTGCTGGAACAAACTAACGCCCAGTGGGAGTCGTATAAGCTAACAGTCTCTGGAGTTGACATCCATAGTCATTCAGAAGATTTTATTAATAAATATAGCAAACCGAACCCCGACTTTATGGCAACTACAATATCTACGTATGTTGGTTGTCACTTAAATTTCATTTCTACATCTGAGGCACTCAAGTAATGTATAGTCTGGCACAAGGACAATAAAAAGGAAGATCTGTTTTTTAATATATATTTTTTTTTACTTATTAACTCCTGCCCCCAACATAATTCCGTGAAGAAAAGTCGTTAGCAGTGTCTTCATGTCCCGTCATGAGATGTTCAGGTGGAATAAAAAGGAAAAAAAAACTGATTGAATTTCATTTCTATAATATTTTTTCATATTTAATAAACATTTTCAAAATTAATGAAAAATTAAAAATTAAATGTATTTTTTATTTTTGAAAATAAAATTTATTTTATTTAAATTGATTTTTCTGTTGTTTTTATTTCCATTTTAATTTTGAGAAAGATTTTCGATGATTTAAAAAATCATTACAAACGGGGGTTGCCGGGGTTTATTTTTCTGAAATTTGTCTCCACCTTTTGCACTTCAGCCATTTTATTTCTTCCTGTTTCCCCTGAAAAAGGCATGAACTCATCTCGTCCTTGCAAGTGATAATGTGTAGTGCGATCAATAAATTGTCATTAACAAAAATCATCGGACGACATTCAGATTTGGTCAGAAATTTGTACGGAACTTTTTCCGACAAAACAGAAAAAATTCCTTTGAGGTTAAAGCCAAAAACATACCCAAATATAATTAGACTAAAGTCGAAAAATATCTTCTTTAATTTCCATCTTTTGGAGAATTTTTCCATTTGGGTTGAAAAGACACATTTTCGACATTTCTTCCTCGGACACCCACACATTCCCAGCCGTGGGATCGACACTAAGAAGTGGGACACAGGCGAATATTTGTCGGTGAAATTGACACAAAGAAAATAGTCCACTTCTTTGTGTTAATTATTTTGTGTTTTTCCAAAAATTGGGGGCGTTTTTCTCCCCAAAAAGAAAAGTCTCCCCTCCCCCGTAGGCGACCTCCTCAGAACAAAATGTCGCCGGAAAGGCGATAAATGTCCCAGGGCGGGAATATCCGTCTTCCGTCCGTCAATTCACATCGGCCAATCAATTCTCCTGAATCATCGAATTCTTTCACCGATTTGTCGTCCAAATCGCATACAAAGACATGATCGTCTTTGTCGGTGGCGAGAATCTAGAAAATCCTCGCCGGGTTCGAATCCCGCAGACGGTATTTTTTTTGGAGCTGGATATAACCGGGTGTGTCGACCGTCGTCAATTCGATTATTTCTTTTCTCAAAGACTCCATTTTGGGAATGCCAATGTCAATTCCGCTTTTTCGTGGGAACAAACGATTGTGGGAGCCGCAATCTAAGGTCCGCTCCCAGCAACCCACAAAGACGTCATCGTCTTGGGCGTCGTTCCTCGAAAAAGGCCATCTGCTTGATGGCGCCAAATGTTGACCTTCTTCAAAAGGTCGTCTCCTCTTATACAGAATTTATATTACGATTCGATCGGGCGTAAATGGCCTTGGAATTAAGACAACGACACCCGAGTAAATAACAATGAAAACATGTCTTATTAAACAAAAGGTTAAAGTCAAAATGCAATAGTGAAGCAAGTTGTTTCCTTTGCATTGGTACGAAATATAAAAGAAAGTCACTTGTTGGAACGTCATTAAAATTTTCGCGAAGAAAAATAGAAATAAAGTAAGTGAAACTAATTTTCTTAATGAATTCCTGCAAATGGAAATTTCGCTCAACTCGAAGTAGTAAATAGAATGTCTATATGGTTCATTCAGTAATGAATTCGAACAATCTCGGCTACTGGCGTATGTTTATATTGTATATAACACGTTAAAGTCCGCCTTACTTTACCGAGCGCCGATGGCTAGAATCACTGTTTTTTCTTTCTCCTTCGTTTTCCTTTTTCTTTTTTTTTTTTTTTTCTAGTGATTTAAAGAAAAACCAAAATAGAAAGACAATGGGAGATAACGATACTTCCCTTTATTTATTCGCCCTTAAATTGGTTTTTGGATATTCTTCGTGAATGGCAACTATTCACAGGCTTCTTAAGTTCAGACGAATGTTCATTCATTCACTCTCTCTCTCATATATTTTCCTAGATAAATAAACCATGGATCGGTAATTAAGAATCTGTCATTCAAATATCCCAGGTGATATTCAAAAATAAAATTATGTATTAATATAGGTACCTCCAATCAATTCTTAGATACCTAAATTTAAATTTAAAAAAAAAATAGGTCTATTTGAAAGCCAAGGGATTAAAGTTAGTAATTCCAGTAATCAAAATACACTGGTGTATTTTAAACTGAAATTATATCGATTGGTATCAGAAATTTTTCGAAAAAAAAAAATTTAAATTTTGCACTATTTGTGATTGATCGACACATTCCGTAAACAGTAGTCAACTTTCTGTTTAAAAATCTTGAAAAAAATAAAATATACATCGTAGATACGTTTTTAAAGTCAATTGTTTAAAATTGAAACTACTCTTAATCTGATTTCACACAATAGTACTTCCTTACTGTATGAAATTTAAGACAGAAGCTTATCTTAAATACAGTAGTCCTGTCATCAACGTAATTGATTGTATATTACTGCTGCCATCTGTCAATAACCCAAGTATGGCGTCCGACGTGCCAAATTTTTTATGTATGTAAAAAACAGTTTTTGTTTTTTAACTGCATAGTTAACCATAATATTTTCATCAATTACATAATATTTCATACAATGTTCGTTTAGCTTTATAGCTGGATGATTGCATATACTTTCTGAATAAATAAAATAAAAGTTTCTTTTAAAATAATTTTACAATTTAATAAGAAAGAATGACTAAAATAACACATCTAAGTTATGAAATATTAGGCTAAGTATTAATATTTTTATTATGCATTTTCATGTTAATTAGTAAGATAACAAGGTAAAAATATCTAATTTAATTTTATCTAACTGTAGATGTTTATAAACATGGCAAAATTGTATGTAGCTAAATTACTAAATTGTAATTTCTTTCTTTAGTTTTTCACTGCATAGTAATACTAAAAATGTAACAGTATTTTTCAGCAGTTACTTATTTTATAGAATTTTAGTATAGCTTTTTAGCTGGATGATTGCATACACTTTCTGAATAAATAAAAATAAAAATTTCATTTAAAATAATTTTACAATTTAATAAAGAAGAATGAAATTAATTAAAATAACCCAGCTAAGTTATGAAATATTAGGCTAAGTATTAATATTTTTATTATGCATTTTCATGTTAATTAGTAAGATAACAAGGTAAAAATATCTCATTTAATTTTTTATATAACTGTAGATGTTATAATTCTATATTTTTTATACATGTCAATGTATCTTGAAGAGAAACGACTTTCAGGAATATTTGTTTTGAGCGATTCACAAACAAGCATGAAAAGAATAGCAATTTTTATGTAAGGCCGACAACCCTTGAGTCACGTGAAAAACAGGAAATCAACATGCAAAAAATTAACAGGTTTTCATTAATTTACAAAATGGAGACACCTTTTTAGAGTAACTGTTTAAATTCTTTGTTTAATACATATGTTTGCCACACATTAATTTAAAAAAAATCTGAGAGACCGACGAGGAGGAAATTGTAAAAAAAGATTTATGAAACTTTTTAGAAATTAACTAATAAAAATAAAATAAGATAATAAAAATAAAAACAATTTCTGTAAAAATTCATTACGGAAATTTTTTTTCTATTCAGACTACGATATAATTTTAATTTATATTTATAAAAGCAATTAAATGTTTATCCAAATAAAAAATGGTATAGTTTTATTGCATTTTTTACTTTTTCTAATTCGGAGCAGATTTTCTAAAAGTTTTGAAGAAAAAAGACAGTTGATTTGCGTTCCTAAATGACTCCTGAATTTAATTAAAACTATCTATGTGTTGAGACCTAGTCGCATTTTTCAATATTTCTGAAACTTTAAAAAATGTTTTTACCATTATTTTCTAAAAATGATTAATTCAAAACCTATTTCAGTTAATTATGAATAAGTCCTGAAATTTCATCAAAATAATTTTTTTTTTTGCAAGAATTTCCAAATTAAGGTGTCTTTCAAAGTCAAAAAATGCCTTCGCGTAATACATTTTGAAGTAATAAACTCTAGCGTCAATTTATCCCACTAACTGTCGAGAAAAAAAAATCCTACATTAAATGAGCCTTTTAGAAACTGTTAGAACAATTTTAAAAGTTTGTAAAAATAATTTAAAAATACTTTAATCGATCCTCTTTTATGATAGCATAAACATTTTTTGCCGAGAAAAACTTCGTTTTTATTTAGTTTTTTGAGACTCCCTTCAGACTATGCTACTTTTTCCAGCGAAAAATAAGCTCAAATTTTCTTCTTCCGCCTAAAATCGTTCAGCAGCGAATGACTCTCACTAAGTCGGTAATGGCTGACAAAAAGAGCGAGAAGTCCAATTTTTTTCTGATCGTTAACATCAAAAAACTGTCTTTCTATAAAAAAACATCCAAATTTATTTGCACGAAAATCGGAAATGTTTTCTTTCATTTTCATCTTTTGAGAACTTCTCCATTTTGGTTAAAAAGAAAATTTTCCGACATTCCTCCCGTCGATCCCCACAAATTCCCAGTCGTGGGATCGGCACGAAGGAGGGGGCGATAACCCTCACCCCTCCTCGACGACCACCCAAGGCGGATTTTTTTCATTTTTTATCCTCTTTCCGAAAACAAACAATTTTTAAATTCCTCGTTACAGGAGAAAAACTCTGTCGGTTAAATTGACACAAAGAATAAAATTGCTTTTTTTTTTGGTGTCAATTATTTTTCTATTTCTAAAAATGGTGGGTGTTTTTTCTCCCCCAAAATGAAAAGTCTTCCCCCAAGAGCGGACCCCCAGGACAACAAACGACGAAAATGTCATCGGAAAGACGACAAATGTCCGTGGGTCGGAATTCCTCTTCTCCGTCCGTCAATTCACATCGGCCAACCAATTCCCCAGAATGATCGAATTCTTTCACCGAATCGTCGAGAAAATCGCAGACAAAGACATGATCGTCTTCGTCGGTGGCGAGAATCGAGAAAATACTTTCCAGGTTCGAATCCCGCAGACGGTATTCTTTTTGTAGCTCACTCATATAGTCGAACAGCTTTCCGGGTTGGAAATACCCGGATGTTTCAACTGTCGTCAATTCAATTACTTCTTTTCTCAAAGACTCCAGGGAATCGTGACACCATTTTTGGAACGTCACCGTCAATTCCGCTTTTCGTGGGGACAAACGATTGTGGGAGCCGCGATCTAAGCTCCGCTCTCAGCAACCTCAACCCACAAAGGACGTCGTCGTCTTGGGCGTCGTCCCTCGAAAGATGACACGCTTGACGGCGCCAAATTTGACCCTTCTTCAAAAGGTCGTCGCCTTCCTTTTGAGAGAACCGCCATTTTTCTAGCTGGACGGACGCCGCTCATATTATTGCACAGCTCACCAAGCCGGTCACGTGTCTCTTCAAACAACGCCTCAAACTCATCCCACATTTCGAAACATTTCGCGTCGCAATCCGTTGGCAATTTTGCAATGGATTGCCTCGTCTCCATGTTCCTCATACTGACCCGGTTTTCGAAATCCTCGAGTTCCTCCTCTAGGGTGGGGCTGGTGCATTTCGATGCCTCCTCCCTCACAGACAAAGGCTTGGGGGAACACTTGGGGAGGCGGTCATGTGATCAACGTAACACGCGTCACAGAAACACACGTTGCACCGATCACAAAAGGCGTCCTTCGGTTTGCAGTGCAGGCGACACTCGTCCGACCTCACGACCCCCCACGGCCTCCACCCTCGACATGTCGCCCACGTCTCTGGGTTTGTGTTCTGGTTTGAACTGACTGTGTTTTCTTCTGCATTTCTGGAAGAAACAAGTTTGCAATCCTGGCACCAAATCTGGCCAGTCGATTTCTTGTCGTCAGCAGCCAAACACCAGTTGCAGCACAATTTGGTTAATTCCACGTGCTGGCGCGTCACAG